>NEWO01000907.1:208310-218340 GCA_003013225.1 Phalaenopsis aphrodite
AACCTAAAGGTCGATGTACAAAGCATAAAAATGTGTGGGTGATTTTTACAAAGAAAGCGAGCCATCTTTGGGGGGTGAGCCACCCAGACCCAAAGGTTGACACACAAAGCATAAAAACACATGGGTGATATCCCACAAAAAGGGCTAGCCACTTCTGGAGTTAATGGATTAGTTAAATGACTTAATTTTTTAGTTAATGATAACAAACCAATTTGATTAATTTAGGTTTCCTTTAAATGATTAGTGGATTAGTTAGATTATTAATTGCTTAATTAATTTATTTATGGATTGATTATAATAAGTAAGTGCTTAATTAATGAATTAATTAATTAATTACCTACCCATTTAAATTGTTTAGGCTTAGTTTAAGGGGATTAAAAGGAAATTAGGCTTAGTTTAAGGGGTTTAAAAGGAAATTAGGCTTGATTTTTATATGATTAAGGATGATTTGAGGTTTGTTTGGCTTTTTAAAAGAGAATAGTGCTAAATTGGGCAATTAAGGGATATTTTGATGTTTTTAGGTTCAACTTAGATGATAATTAGTGAACTTAAACTAGGTTTTCATTTTAAGCATTAGGTTTTTGGTTCGACTAAGAGAAAACACCTATAGAAGCTATCAATTTCACATGTTTCCTCCCTTAATCAATTTGGTTTGGGTAGAATTAAGAATAAATCCCTTAAATTTAATGAGATTGAAAGTAATTAACTATATTTTGGTGAGATTCAAGTAATTTGCTAAGTTTCCATATGATTTCCTCTATCATTTTTTACAATTTCTAACCTAGGGTCCTCAGTTTTGGTAAAAGGAATGACAATTTTGCTAATTATAAAAGATAACATCATATAAACACAATAGCATAAAATTCAAGCCAAATTGCTATATTTCTACTATGAAAAAGTTACATTAACATATAAGACCTTTTAACATAAAAGCCTTATCATTTCACCATGAAAAATATATAAAACATTCATGACAATGACATAGAACATGCTTAACATAAAAGGCCCAGAATTAAATGAAAATTTTTAAAATTTTTTGAAGAAATATGGAGATATTTTAAATTGACAAGTGAGATTGAAAAACATAAAAAGAAACATTAAAAATTCATGTGGGAAAACATGGATAACATGGAAAGATCACATGATGAATTTGAAATCCATACACTAACATACAAACAACATGGTTTAATTTGAAAATTGGATGAAATAAATTGCTAAGAACTCCATACCTTGCTTTAGAAGGTCACAAATTGATGAATTGTTGGATTTAACCAAAAGAAAGGAAAAGAAATTGGGGGATGGTTTTTCTCTTGGCCTTATGAGGGAGAATTGAGAGAGAGAGGAAGAAAACTAAAAGGAGAGTGGATGGGAGACTTGGGGTCTCTGTTTGACCAAAATTGGGGGAAGAATTGAAAGGAAAAAAAAGTTAAAGAAGAGTTAACAGTTAGGTTTAGATGGGAGGTTAGCTATTTGAAAAGAAGGGTTATGATTTAAGATGATGTGGAGTTGAGAGATGGAGAGGGGTTCACAGCTTGGTGATGTGGTCAAATGAGACAGGGAGAGGCAAATTAGTGAGGTGGTACATCAAGTGGGATCGAATGTAGGAGAAGGAAGGGTGAGGATTAATGGAAAAAATTAGAATTTTTAGAAAGGGCGAGGGTATTTTAGTAATATGGCCAAGGTAGCTAGGGTAGTTATGAAAAAATACAAGTAAAATAAATTTTGCAGGAGGAGTTCTTGAGCTCAAGGTATAATTGTTTGAAGTAGTCAGGTGATTTGGGAGGTAGTTACAGAGTGGTTGGGTGTTGGTTTTGGTCAATAATTGATAGGCTAATTTAATAAAGAAACATACAGAGAATGTATTATTTAAGCAATTTTAACTAATTCAAGCTCCATGAAAGGATATGCTCGGTGAAAGTAGGCTCAAACCCTTATGAGAGAGAAAATTGTGATTTTTTTAGAAAAAAAATTTAATTAATTTCATTTGTCCAAATTATGTATCTTTGAATTCAGAATAATTTTTATTGAAGTCCCAAGTTGATTTAAATTCATTTTAAGGTAGTTATAGTAAAATAATCATTTTACTATCAAAATTATTTTTTTTCCTCTCTTCTAATTATCGTCGGCTCAACAAGCCTCTAAATAAAGTTATAATTAAGGAGAAAAGGAACTAATTTGAAAAGTCTCAATGATACAAGCACATAGGCAATGTCTGTTTTCAAAAATAATGACTCGTTGAAAATTTTTTGTGTGGGACTATTTTTTAGGCATAGAAACTCTAATTGCACAATTTCACATAAAAATGATATTTGGTGATCACCAAACTATTTTGCATAGTTTGTAAATGTGATTATAAATATCATGTAACTTATTGAATATAATTTGGATCACTCGGTTGACTTATGAAATAAAATTATAATTTTACGATTTAAAATACAGATCATCATGCATGAAAATTTGATTTGAAGAGGTTTAGGTACAAGATATTATAAACAATCATCAAACTTGTTTGCATGGTATTTAGAAGTAACAATAAGCATCATACAACCTTCAAAATGAAGACTTAAGCCCTACAATCATCTCAAAAGAGAAAACAAGTGATTAAAGTTATTTTTAGGGTTATCTCTGAGTATGGTTAAAATTGATTGTATTTGAAGATTATTTTAATTTCTTTTGATTTTAATCAACTTCAAATTTAGTTTTCTTACGTAATGGTTTATTCAAGGCCAACCTCAAGTGAAGTCCAATTAGGCTTAAGCCAAAAAAATATGGTTGACCAAAAAATGAGGTCAACAGTATACTATGGAGAATTTAACTTGATTGTAGTTTACACTTTCTTGCACTTAGTTCTTCAATAGTTATAATAAAGTCTTCAGTGATTTTCTGCCTCATGTCTCGCAGTTAATATGTTTTCATACTTTTATGATGTAATGATAGAGTTTTTCTCATTTTTTTCATGATTTTTCTCTCATATTTTTTTCATACCTTTGATTTTTATATGTTGATGTTGATGAGTTAACCTTATAATCATCATTTTCTTCTAACAAGATCAGTTAGGATGTTAAAAATTCTTGTGATCTAGGACTTCTAACTTTTGCCTAGTGAAATGAGATGTCAACACATGGTAGCCTAATATAATAGAATAATTGTCATTAGAAAATTGCAACTTAGAAAGGGGATCCAAAGAATCTTGAGAAACAATGGATGGTTAAGTCCCTCTTAACTGTAATATGATTTTCAACTATTTTTATGACCTAGACATAAGGAGGATTGCATCCCAAGTTTTCAACTATCATACAAGAGAACTCATAGGAAAAATATAGAAAGAACACTATACTGATGTCACAGAAGTATGAGCCTCATCACCTCTAAAGGATTTTTTGTTATCAATTGCATGTTCCACTTTTGTTGTTTTTTTGTATTGACTCTTTTGAGACTATTGGATATTCATTCTTGCACTTAGATCATTTTAAATTAGTTTTAGTAGTGTAGTACACTAGAACTTCCCCTGTTAGTAATAGTTTTACAACTATCCTTATGAGAATGATACACGAACTCCTTATTTGTATATTACTTGATCAACACATACATTTATGTAATTAACCGATCTATCTCATAGCAAATTTGTTGCATCAATACATTAACTTTTGATGCTTAAATTATCTTCAAGTTGCTACTTGAAATTTTAAGACTTGTTGTGATTTAGGATGATGGAAGAAGGCTAGTGATGCTACTAAATTAGCACACACTTTTTTAGAATAATAAGAATATTTCTTCTAGAATAGTAAAATTAATATAGAAACATCGAATCTTAAGGGTTTTTTTTTCATTATTTAGGAAACTAAATTAAAATATGAAATCCCAAAACTTCTTATAATATTAGAAGAGGCTAAATAGATTTGCTTTTGATTTCTGAAATACATTTGAATTTATTGGATAAAATTTAGGTCCATATTTAGGAGGCACTCTCATTTGTTATAAAATCCTAAAAATTTTAAACTTTCATCCCTTAAAACTAAATATATGTTTTGTAAACTATAAATTTCACCTTTTTAGAATATTAACTCATTCTATGTGAGATTGATACACAAACTCTGAAATTTGTATACTGCTAGATTGACACATATATTTACATGCCACATCGTGGATCATAGAGAATAGGTGGTTACATGGACAAGTAGGCCTGGGCTCATTTTGGACGCTTTCAATTTAGGTTGCCTGACCACTAAGTAGTATGGTGTCTTAATCCATGGGGAGTATACTTCTTAAAAAAACATGACTTATATGGCTAATTGTGAAGCTAATTGGCTCAATTATCCATAGAAGTGAGGTTGTGCTTGACTAGCCTTTCTTGGAGGACTTGGCCTAATTTGGCTCATCTAGTTACTCAAAGATGCACTAAACTTGATCCAATTGGAGGAAATAAATCTACAACTACCTAGGAGATCAAGCATAATAATTTTTATTTTGGCTTAACTTAAATTTAGTCTGATTTAGGTTTTGGTTTACTTTGAGTTTAGTTAGTTTGTTTAGGTTTTAATTATGGAATTTAGTTGAGTCTAGATTTAGGTTAAAGTTATGTTTATTTAGGGAATATGCTGAGTCAAGTTTAGGTTATGGTTTAGATCATTTAGATTTTTAGTTTTTCTTAAGCTTTGCTTTATACTTGTGTTGAATTATGTTTTTTTTAGTTTATTCAATTTATTTAAGTGTTACTTTAGGGTTGAGTAATATTAGGTAAGTTGATTAGATTATATTAGTTTATATTTATTTTATGTTGAATTCACGTTACGCTCAATTACTTTTAGGCTTAATTCAAACTTTACTTGTCTAAATAAACATAAGAATGATTGGCCTAAAGGTCACATGTTTGAATCTTAATTTAATGATAAAACGTAAATTTTGATTCATATTTAGCTTAAAGTTTTAATTTAGTTTGTATTTAATTTTAATTTTAGGTTGGTTCAATTATAAATTTAGTTTGTGTTTGGCTTTTGGGTTTAAATATGAGTTGTTTTTAGATTTAAGTTTAATTATGATTTTGAATTAAATTTAAATTGGTTTAAATGGATTGGACTTATGGTTGAATTAGCATTATATTAAAGTTTTTTTTATTTGGGTTCGTTTTACAGTGGTTGTGTTGACTCATGTGTATTGCATTACTTGACTATTTATAATATGATATGATAATATACCTACCTTTTTATAATGAATATAAGCAAAACATCAAGTAAAACATACATTATTATAATTAATAAGGTATGTTTAAGTAAAACATACCTTATTATAATGAATAGAACTTTTAAATCATTTTAGGTATGTTCTCTCTTCTCTCTCCTACACTAAATTTCGCTCTCACAACTTTTCATTTTTAAAAAAAAAACAAAACTTCTTAAAGCATTGCAAATAAGTAGTAATAAAGCAAAACACCTCAATTTAAAATAAATATTCACATAAACAAATCTAAAAGGATGCCCAGTTTATAAGACAAGCGCGTTAACTAGTACTTTCGTTGAAACTGCAAGGCACGAGAGCCTTCTGATTTCAGGGAATTCTTCAAATAACAAAGATGATGTCAAGGCCAAAATTAGTCTCCCCAGTCATTGGAGGACTACCCCGTGGAAAAGCTGCCCTGTACACGAGAACAAAGATCAAATTCGGAACTGGCTTCGACGAGTTTGGAGTCATTCTTGAAAAAGCACCTTATGTTTTCTTCAAAACCTGCAATCGAGTTCGACCTGAATTGCAAGCAAGAATTCCCTGCACTTAGGAGGCTCAAGGTCAAGGAGACTCTTACCAAGTCCGATACTCCGGCCATCAATATCACAATTACACCAGAGCCTGACACAAAGAAGGTTGATAATCCAAAAAAATTTAACTTACCTCAAGATAGTCAAGGGAAATTCTATCGAGGAGACGTTGAAGAGACTCCGAGCCGTTGTCTGAACAACAAAGAAAAGATATATATGATAAAAACTATGATATATCAAATTATATGGAAGAAGAATTCACATAAATTAACATCATAAAGACGATGGCAACATCATCCTTGCGTGATGCTCCCTTACCTACTAAAGAGAACGCCTCAAATGAATTTCAAATGATCATTCAACAACATGATGAATAGACCAACCGCCTAAAAAAGAATGGAAACATAGTGATCTCAAAAGAATATTTAAGAGAACATGAAATGGTTCCATTAATATGATTTTGATTGATCCAATGATTCCAATTAACCTCAACACACTGGAGGAAAGATGGAGTACAACTTGGGCCAAGTCATCAAACTGTTTTAATGCAAATTGTAATGTAGAGTTCAAGGACTGCTACCTTTTCTACCACCACAAGCAGCAATATTGCGACATCATATAACAATAAGAGGTTACTTGACAATGTATCTAGTCTGCACACCAGGGACTGCACTTCTGACCAATGGGTCGATGTTATTAACAGGATACCCCGTCTTGAAGCATTGACATCGGATAAGAAGTGGTGTAGACCTAGGGCTGCCAGACTGATACTAAAGGAAAGGTCTGAGGGCTACCTCCCTAAAGAGGAACATGAGTCAGATGTTATGGTTGCCAATGACACAACACTATTGCTTAATGAAAGGAACAATGCTCATAAAAAAAATTCTTTGCTGAAGGAGTTCCTCTTCCAGAAGAAACAGATTCCGCGTATAATCGATCGATTGAACAAAAGTTATCATTTTAAAGATGAAGCTGTGGAGAAGATGTCCCAAATTCTGATTAAGAAGTTTGAATTCAAGCCCCATGAATTGAAGAGACCATACAAAGTTAACCAGAAAGAACATCCAAGATATTGCTTGTACCACAGACTTATCGAACATAACATAGAAGACTGTTTTGTTTTCAAGGATTAGTTAAAATACAACTTCAAGAATGAGAACATAATGATCCCGAAAGGTATTTGAAAGAACCTGAAAGAGGTTCGATCAATATAACTTTAGCTAATCCAATTGTTCTGATTGACTCATACACAACTAACGACAGGTGGAATACAGTTTGGGCAAAGCCTTCAAGGATATCAATGAGATTCTTGTTACTTTGTCCCAACCCTCCCACCATAATGAAAACAAAGAAAAGAAAGAAACTTGTTGTTATCCAGAATTTATTCAACATTTGAAAAGCTTATTCAAAAGGAGAGACGTCGTGTTACCCAAATACTGCAGATAATTTGACATCAAATTTTTTTTTTGGAAACAAGAAATTAGCTCTGACATTCAAAGTTTAATCAAGAAAAGAGGTGCTTCATGATAAAGATTTTGGTGTTTAAGTAATTATGACTCAAGGGGAGAATGATATTAATGTTTTATCAATTGAATCCTTCACTTTAAGGAATTTTGATTGGGTCCTGAGTTTATTTCAAAATAAAATAGTGTGCTTAAAGTACGAGTAATTGACCCGGGATATCACGTGTCTTTTAATATCTTGCCAAATGATTTGGTCCTAACTTTTGAGTGGACTATAATATCTCAAATTTCACATTAAGGAGCATTTCTGAATTATTAATTAAGGGAGTTCAGGCATTCAAATAAAAATTATGTTCTACCAGATATAGTGATTCTCAGAAAAAAAAATGAGAGACATGAAGTGTTAAATTATTTATGGCCTAAGAAAAGAAAAGATAAATTATACGAAAGGCCCTTAGTTCATAAGAGAGCTTAATTTATGAGAGAGAAAATCTCCCTGAGAAAAAGCTTGAGGTGAGCATAAAATCCAAAATTAGTGTCTGAATTCTCTCATAATTAATAAAATTTAAAGAGCCCTCTTAATAAAATTCTTCCGTTATTATATTCAGGAAAAGAGTTAAGTGATCCCGATCTCCTTGGTTGGCTATTAATTGGTCCCAAAATATCTTGGAAAAATGAAAAATATTTTAATCACATGGTCAAAATTCTGACATCTGCTTAGGCCCAGAAAGAAAGAATCAAATTAAGGGTTGTTTTATTAGCAATTAAAGAAATTCAAACCTGAAGTCAGAGCTTTCAATGCCCAGAAAATTTTACTCCAACTTCAACAGAAGAACGTCATAATATCCTTCCAAGACAACATAGAAAATTTGTGCAAAACAAAAAAAAACCAGCTATAAAGAAATGACATTCACTACATGGACCTATACATTTACAATCTTCTAAGTCAAGCAGAAGCTCTACCCGTCAGACACGAAAATGAAAATGAAGTTTAAAAGGGTTGAGACATTATTGGTCAATGATAATGACATATTGCATGAATGTTGTTAAGGGTTGTCACCATTGTAAAATACATAAAGTGGTCTTACAACAACCTCTGAATGTGCTACACTCTACAATTGTTTCGTGGTCATTCGAGTGTTGTTGCACAGATATCGTGGGCCCTATAGATTCTCTGTCGTCAAAAGAACACTGGTTCATTCTTGCAGATAATGATTATTTTTTTTGAAGTAAGCAATAGAGATATCGTTAAGGGAGTTTAAAGCTCACAATGACTTGCAATTCTTCAAAAAATCAATTCTCCTATAGGTTTGGTTTACCATGACCAGTCTGCATTCAAAATGACCAAGATCAATAATTTCATCATATGGCATAGTATTGATTGACGATACTCCATGATTTACTACCTGAGAGCAAGCAGACTGACGGAAGCTTTCAACAAGGTGCTTGTACAGATCTTAAAAGATACTTTGAATAAAAGCAAAAGAGGATGCCACAAACAGTTGTTGGAAGCCTTGTGGGCATGCTGAACATCGTTTATAACTCCTACACAATATACGTTGTATTCCCTCGTGTGTGGGTCTGAGGCCTCCTTTCCACTACAAATATAGCTCCCTTCCTTCATGACAGTAACAAACAAAATCATGACAGAAGACAACACCAAACTCCAGTTTGAAAATTTTCAAAATCTCAAAGGAAAACGAATGTCGGCACAACAGATTTTCGAGCTCTAGAAGGCCAAGATCATATAATCCCGCAATAAGCTGGTTCTCCCAAGGAATTTTAAAGTCGGCAATCTAGTTCTTGTTCTTAGACGACCTATTCTTGCACATTGCAAGATTGGAGTGGGTCCTACCAACTCTTGAATTATCAAGGTAAAAATACTGATGTTGTTGATAAACAGATGCTACTTGAAAAAGTACTGTGCATCGTGATGTTTTAAAGAAAAGTTTTAGAAATAAAATATCATTCTTAGAAACACGGATGTCGCACTTGTCTAAGACTGGGTCCAAATCCTAAAAATGAAAAGAAGATAAAAAAAATTACAACTCACAAAACTCAAATCAAAATAAGAAATGAAAAAACACATACATCAAACTGCAACAAAAATAAACTCAACATCAAATCAAATAAAATCAAAACATTCAAATAAAATCGCAACACTTTTTGCAAAATTTAAAATTTACACTGCAAATCTTTGCACTCACATTCTCAAAGAACATCGCATTGTATAAATTTTCACCACAAAATCTATGCCAAAATCTGCAACTTTCACAATTTCATAAATTCACATAGCCCACAAATTTCACAATTCACATAATATTCAACATTACATCTCGACATATTCCCACACAATTACACACAAATCACCACATCTCTACAAGTTACACAAAAAATCACATTCCTACATAGTTTCAATCAATACATCACATTTTTTTGAAATAAATTCCCATACACATGGCATTCCGGGATTGTTGCAAGGATTCTGATTCCTTTCACATATTCCACATTCTATTCATATATTTCTTCACATTCACGATAGTTTAAGATCGGTGCAGGGATTCTGATTCATTTCATATATTTTCACATCCTATTCATATATTTCTCCACATTCACAATATTTTAGGATCGGTGTAGGGATTCTGATTCCTTCCACGTATTTTCACATCATATTCATATATTTCTCCACATTCACGTTATTTTAGGATAGGTGCAGGAATTTTGATTCCTTCCACATATTTCCACATCCTATTCATATATTTCTCCACATTCACGATATTTTAGGATTGATGCAGGGATTCTGATTCCTTCCACATG
>NEWO01000909.1:0-24247 GCA_003013225.1 Phalaenopsis aphrodite
AGTAACGTTCGCACTGTATCCAATAGATGTCAATCTTTCAATTCAACAACTCTATTTTGCTAGATATATAGGGACATGAATGTTTTGAAACAATAGATTTGTTATGGAGAAATGCTTGAAACTCAAGAGACATGTACTCACCGTCATTGTCAGACTGTAAGGTTTTAGAGCAATCGGAGAACTAAGTTTCAATATATGCTAAAAAGTTTTGAAATACAGTAAATACTTTTGCTTTGGAATGTAAAAACTAAATCCAAGTAAATAGACTGTAATCATCAATAAATGTCACAAAATATCTATATTGAGCATGTGAAATAACTGGTACAATTCCCAAAACATCACTATGAATAATGTTAAAATATTTATTGGCATGATTGCCAAAAATAGAAAAAAAGATAATGTCGTAATTTTTTCATGTTTACAAACAAAGCAATCAACTACTAAACTCTTATCTGTATAATAAAAACATCTCTTAAGTAAATGCTTTAACATCATATCATTTGGATGACTTAGTCTTTTATGTCAGATGCCCATTTTAATGACATATTCCTAGGAACAGTAAATTGTAATGGAAACAACCTGCCCACTTTAGGCCTCTTCTCTATTATCTTTTCCGACACTTGATCCTGCACAATACAACAATAACGAGAAAAATATATCACAATTATTATCCACAATTTGTCCAACAAAGAGTAAATTAGTAGATAATATGAGAGAAACCAAAACATCTTTAAAAAAGAGGATTTAATATCACAAACTGTCGTAATTGAAATATTATTTCCATCAGTAACCTAAATATGTTGAGTACAAGTGTGCGGCTGTTTGTTATGCAATAAACTAGCTGTGCCAGTCATACGATTTGTGGCACCTGAATCAACAAACTAAGAAGGAACAGAAGTAATAGTTTTACATTTCCCTTAAAGGCCGAGAGCAAAAAAACCAGAGAGAATTATCCATTGAAACTTATCTGATGTGACAACTGATTGATTATTGCCAGCAACTATGCATGTCGAGCCAGGACTGTGAGTGCCAGATACTATGACATGAAGTGATTGTGATTTACAGTTCTGGGGTCGTGTAGTGCACTCTATAATAACATGTTCCTTTTGTTTGCAATAAGTACAACACTCATTTTTACAATTTCGTGCAATATGACCGAAATTCTTGCAGCTGTAGCACTGCACTGGTCCCTTCTCTTTGGTCTGAGCAGCATGTCATATTAATTATTTTTGATGATCCACCTATTGTAATAATAGTAGCTTGTGTCACCAATCTTTGTTCTTTGCGCGGTATTTCACCAAAACAAATATCCAAACAAAGATCTGGATCTCTGTTCAGCAACCCAGCCCAAGCAGTTTCAAATTCAGGTCCGAGCTTCATTAAAAACTGATCATGGTAACTTTCTTTATGAATAGCCTGAAAACTAGCTAAGTTCTCCTTTGACACCTTAGCATAGATAATGCCAGTATATTCGCTCCATAAATTTAAAAATCCAGAATAATATTGTTCAATTGAAAGATTACCCTGGATATAATTACCCATATCAAGTTTTAATTGAAAGTGTTTCGCAGTATTATCTTGATTGTAAACATGCTACAATTATTCCCACTTTTCTTTAGCCGTGCCAAAGAATTGTAGATTGTTCACCATACGAGCTTCAATAGATCCTAAGAACCAAGAAACAATCCGAGCAGCCTTTGCTTCCCATTGACCAAAATCTTTTGCATCAGTATGAGCTGGAGAAGACCCATCAATATGACCCCAAAGCTCATTCCCTTTTAAGAGCATTCTGAACTAAAATTCCATGTGACATAACTCTTTTTCATAAATCTGATAGCTAAGATTTCAGAAAATATCCTAAATAAAGCTGTCATTCACAAATTGATTAAGGTCGTTGATCGAAATCAACCAAAAATCAAAGGAAGCCAAGATATCCAAAAAATATCAAATTTGTTGATCTAAATTAACCTAAGAGATTCAAAAAATCGTGCACTGTCTTAAATTAGGAGAGTCTGAAGCCAAACTGAAGCCTACGATCCTTGAATGCCACGATCTAGGAAGTATATTGATGCTAAAATACGTCAACTATACCGAAGTCGAAGATATAGCGGATGCTACTGAAGCAGAAGTGGACGAGAATAGATGTGGTTCAGGGAGTTGAAGCAGGCGAAGAGATTGAGTGAAGTAGATGAGCTTTTCACAGAACGAGCAGACGAGCAGTTCAAGCAGAGTAGATGAGTGGAGCTTTTCATAAGACTAGCAGAGCACACGTGCAGAGAGGCGAAACAGTCAAGCTCCCTAGGTGAAGTAAACAATGGTAGTTTAGGTGAACAGACGAGCAGCCTGACGAGACTCAAAGATTTGCAGTCGAACGATTGTAACCTTGAAGACTCCAAAAATTCATACCCTAAATATTCGGCGTGGCTCTAATGCCATGTCAATATTTTGAGCAAATGGACTAAATGTCTTTTTCTTTGCTTTCATTTCAATAAATAAGTCTATACAATCTATTTTAGGTACATAATAAAGTGCTCAATCTAATTTTGATAGATTAATAATATATATTTCTAATTTAAATATTCAGCTCAAGCTTCAAATCCGTGCAAATATAATATTTTCTTCTTTGCATCATTGCAAAGAAGAAAACACTTTATTCTGTCTGATTTCATTTACTCATGATTGATACTGTACTGCATGCATGTAAATATCCCTTAATAAAAAAGATCTGTAACTGAAAACCCAACTTAACCTGCCAATATTAAAAACTGTCTCAGAATGCACAAAAAGTTGAGCATACAAAAATCTCAACATACACCAAACTTATATCAGGCTCATCATTTAAAAAAAAAGGGTAATATCACGTTGCCCTAGTTATGATTACAAAAATAACTTGATTTTTTACAATGATATCTCTCTTGAGAAAATGGCATCCTAATCCTAACAAAAATAAAATAAAATAAACAAAAATAAAAATAAAAATAAAAACAACCTCAAGCGGTCCCTTATCAATAAATCAAAATAGAAAGATCTAAAAGGCAGAAATCAACTGCCAATTTGTACGCAGAAACCCAGCTGCAGCCATCAAATTCATTTTTTTGTTGACCATACAGCCGTTGTGTGCTCATGATTTGTATGAATTACCTGATAATAGGTGTGATTCAAGGCCAATCTGCCTCTTCATTTGGCTTTTTGCTTTTGTTTCTTGGAATTTAAGGAAGACAACCCGGTTCCCAACCCAGCAGGGGTTGGACTCGCCTTCTCGCCTTCGGTGGCTCCAGTTGACTTGTTGGGTTCATTTGACTGAGAGTTTGGCTCAGTTTCCGAAGCAGGTGAGTTGTTGAGGATGGTAAGGAATTGGTTCCAAGGAATTGTTTGAACTGGAGTGCCATTTGGACGGCCGAGAAGGCCTTTTGCTGCTGCTTTTTTGCGAACTTCGGCTGCAGCTCGAGCTGCTCGTTCGTCGACCCCTCTCCCTCGAGGGAAACCCTCCCCGACTAGGGCTGCATTGATGGATCTATCCATAGATAAATTGTTTACACCCCCGGCTGCCTGGAGCGCTTGAATCAGGTTGGGATTTGCCTGTACAATTCAGATAAAGCATAAAGTAGATTGCAAAAATATTTAGAGGCATTCACATACATGACACCCAATTCCTATGTATTTAAATAACTAACACTGATTTTTTCATTTATACCGCCCATATCTTTCAAATCACATAAAAAATACTATTTAACTTTTAAAAATTGAAATGCACCTTTTACATGCATAGGTTAAGTTGGTATGTATGTAAAATTTAAAGTTTAGGTGTTAGATATGTAAATACACAAGAATTGAGTGGTATGTATCTAAATCTTCCAAAAAATTAAGAATCAAGCAGAGAAGTGTACGGAGAAAGTACCTTCAAAATATCAATTGCTTTTTGGGCAGATGATGCATTCACCGCCTGTCCTTTCTGCTTCTGCGCGCTAGCCTGCAAAAATAGAAGAAGAGTTAGCATGATTTTGTTGTAGTTTTTTTAAAACTATAAGATAAAGGAGTGTTTAAAAGCACAACTCCTGGAGTCTGAAGCAGCGCATGGTCTATTTTTATGCCTGTGTCTCACTTAATTCGGTCAAAAGCATTGTATTTTAAAACTACAGGATTTAACCTTTCTATACGGTCATTCAAAAAAAATCAAGTGTGGTTTGCAATTAAAAATAAAAAAATGAAAATCAAATAAAACTATAGTATGATTCAAAAATACAAAATATGCTAATGCAATAACATAATGTTTATTTCGTGGAGCTCATGAGAACATCACAATACTTTCTGATCTTATGATAACGCCTGAATTTCTAGGAACTAATGAGTGAAAACAATAACATATTGCACAAATTACTAAAAGTGCTTTATTAAATTTATTCAGCAGCACTTAGCTAATTTGTGAAGTGAAGAAATCTTTTTTTTTTGGGAGGCAAATTACCAGAAGTCCTCTATTCCCTTTACATTGCAAATGCTTCTGCTACCATTTGATTTGCTGCCACTAACTAAATCCAATGGAAATAGAAAATTGGCAATTTGTCCCTTTCTTTTCTTTTGTTTTCTATGATATGGGAAATAAAATAAACCTATTTTCAACATAAACAACCCAACAATACACTCATTACTTAAAAAACAAGATGATTCAATCAACAAAACCAACTCAACCAATCACAATGTAAGATGCATATCATACCTGCGCCTCACGCATTTTGAACGTTTTTATCCAATTATCAGAATCACGTGCTCTTGAATCATCCTCCCCAAGTTGTTTAACTAATATATCATAAGTTTTCTTTTCATGCTGCCAAATCATACAAATATCATTAGAGTTATATAGAAAGGGGGTATTTACATAAATACAACCCAACTTTTATGCATTTACATATCTAACACCTAAACTTTTTCTATTACATTTACACCGCCCAAATCTTTCATATCACATAAAAAATACCATTATTTAACTTCTAAAAGGTGAAATAAACCTTTTCAAGCATGGGGTGGCATGTGTAAAAGTTGTTTAGGTGTTAGATATGTAAATACAAAAGAATTGAGCAGTCTGTATGTTAATCTTCCTACATGAAAATATGGATGATAAATGTGTTACCATGAGCGAGACACATACCTGAATGGAAAGTTTGTAAGCGCCCATACAGTTGAAAGCAATGGCAAGCGCATGATAACAAACTGCAGTCTGGATATGATCTGAACCGAGAAGCCGCTCATTCTTCTTCAACGCTTCTTGTAGATATCGAAGAGCGGTGTCCATCTTCCCAAGATCTTGGTACATCATGGCAATGTTTATAAACGTTGCCGCAACATCAGGATGGTCAGGCCCCGCAGAGAGACCGAGGAGAAGCAGTGTTCGGGACATGTGTTTCAGAGCAAGCTGAGTTTGATTAAGACCATGGTAGAATAAAGCCATGTTTCCGTAGCTGAAATTTAAGAGATTAGTATAAACGTTTAGAATGGAGGGTGAATGAATAAAATAATATATCAAGGGTTAAAAAAAGTTGAGAAGATAGATATGGAATATGAAAACTTATTATAAGGATAAGGCAAGCATTTCTTAAGGTTGGTAAAAAAAACATAGGAATGTTTACAATAAGAATTAAATAAAGTAATTTGAATGATTACACAAGATAAAATACCTGTGAGCAGTGTCTGGGTGATCAAGACCAAGACACCGTTCATTTATAATCAGCTCCTTGTGTTGCTGGGTAATTGCTCCTTTCATGTCACCTGCATGATATAAAACCATTGCAAGATACCTGAAATAGAGAAATGGATAGCATGTAAAAATGAGAGGGCTCAACACCAGTACAAATTTATTGCAACATAGGAAAATGAATATTAAATAAAATTTGAATGTTTCACATAATAAACTTAATTTCAAACATAATCTTTTATGAAAACATGTTATCCATCAATCCAATTCAACTTTTTTTTAATGAAAATGCATATCAAAATGTGCATTTTTCATGTGTGGCAAACAATAAATAGCTTCAAAGAAAACCACAATTCTACTTAAATTAAGGCACAGCCATCATTCTAAATAAGTGAGGGATAAACTTAAGAGAATACAAGTACCGACAACAATTGGCAACCTCTCTATGCATAGGACCTGTAACCTGAGCAATGATTGAACAACATTCAGTTTAAATAGTTAATAATTTCAAAGAAAATGTAATACGGGAATTAGGTAACCTGTTGAAGTACAGAAAATGCTTCCGAAAAAAGGGTATAGGCCTCATTTAGCGTGCCCTGAAGAAGAAAAACATCAGGCATCATCATTTACATCATATATATATATATATATATATATATATATGTTGTGAATGTCAGTTCTGTTGTTTTTACCTCAGACAACCGAGCTTTTCCTGTTTCTATCAGATTCTTAGCCTCTAAACACAATGGAACAGAATGCTTGACAACAGGTAGGAGATTAAGGATATCTAAAGTCTGAAAGGGTGAATCGGAGTTGAGATCATATCTTCGTGCAGCAATTGTTATTCCTACCTGTCAAAATAAAATAATGTTAGAAATAAATAGTTTATACAGAGGCGTAAATTGAAAAATGGTTTCTGGCATGATAGAAATTTTAGGACATTGATCCATTTCCATTCAATCATTCAATCCGTTTCCATTTGATTAAAATTAAGTCAAAAAGGCTCCCCCTAAGCTGCCTCAACTATAGTATTAATTATAGGGCTTCAAAGTAAACTAAATGAATTAGTCATAATTCTTAGCATTAGGAAAGAGGCTTTCTCCATGAATCAAATTTGTGATGTCAAGTGATAGTTAAGTGCAACCTAACCATTGCATTCAAAGATAATTGAAACCAGCATTTCACTAGGTGGAAGAATTAAATGAAGCAGTAGAAGCAGCAACTAGCTTTATTCCAACCATTTCTGTAGAACTACATAAACAAATTATAGAACAAAAATTGTAGCACAAGAAAAACTACAGATGTCCGTTTCAAAAATACATAGACGAACAGAAAAAAGGTTTGCCATAGCAAGTCAAATCAATCAAGCATAATTGATATCCATAAAAAGTTTAAAAAAAAAAAAAATTACGTATGATTGTAATGAAACATTTGATCTCAGGAATATTGATACCTTCTGACACAAATTTCGGATAACTGAAACCTTCTTAACACGTAATCTTGCATCATCTGGCAATTCAAACTGCAGAAAAAAAAAAAACAGAAGTAAAAAAAAAGTGAACTGCATTAATGGAGAAATACCTAAGCAATAAATAAACGCTTTAATACTACTTCAAAAAACGTCAAGTTATCTGATACCTGATATTTAAATTTTGCAAATTCCTGAATGGAAGACCATACTCCTTCAGAGTGTAAATGTGTCTGTGATGAATGAACTTTTCTAGACGACGGGCCATGGCTCCATTTCATTTGCCCCTTACCAGATTTTTTGGATGAGTGATGGTGTGCTTGATCCTGGATACAAGAAAATTGTGATATGGGAACACGTTAAAAAACAACTTTTCTTAGTACTAGTTTATGCCGGGAAAAAAAAAAATTATACACATGGTCAGCATTAAACAAATCTGTCATGAAAAAAAAAAAAATCAGAGGGAAGAACAAATAGCACCAAAAATATTAAACTTAGCAGATTAAAAGGGGGTGTAAATAGAATGAAATACTGCAATGAAGTTTATCCCTAAAGCATAAACATATCCAAGAGAAAGACATCTTCAGCTCTTGTGTCTCTTATGGCTTTCCTAATTTTAGCAACACGAAGGACTGGTGTTGCAAATTTACATACCTTCCACACAATTCTTCTGTATTAACATTACCCAAGCATATCAGCCATCGGTATTGCACAAGATCCAATGCAACATGATCATAACATGTAAAAAAAAAAGAAGAAAGTGATCTGATTGCACTCTATATGTGCCTACAAAAAATCAAATAGCCTACTTATTCACCAAAAAACTCTGTAGCACAACATGCAAAAATATCATAAAAAACTTAGAATTATAGGTTTCTACCATTTAGTTTGAAGGTGAGTGCTGAATTTTTCTTTGTGGTGGGGCTCACTCACTTCTATCATAGCATAAAACTTAAGCATGGATCAACATGTATTGTTGGATCAATTTCTTTACATCCCTCGGATTATAATCCGTGTGCTTTTCTATAGGTTCACTGGTACCTTACTCTTTTCCCTCTTTTTTTTATCTTTATATGTATAGGGGGATTTACATGCATAACACTCAAAACATCTAATATTACATATCTCACACCCAAACTCTCATATTCACATTTAAAACACTCCGTTACTGAGTTAAACGAATCACAAAACTCCAATAACTATGGGATCTCGCCACTTGACAACCACCGTGAAAGATTCTTGCATCATCTACCTCTAAAATACCTTCCTTCACTGTGCCAAAATTAATAGCCCTTGACAATCTCTTCTTCAGCTTGCTCTCATATTTTACAGAGGAGGTTTCCTCTCTGATTTTGCAGTGAAGTCTTTCTATTTGAAAGAAGCATCACGAAAGCTGGTTTCTGAAGCCAAGTGTGGAGAGATGCTACTGTTTTCAAGCTCCAAGATATAGTGCTTGGCTCACTCGATCTCCGAGATGACAAGGACGACGATTCATCCACGCATGCGACGGGAACTTGAATTTTAACAGGGTTAAATCCTTCTAACGGAATGTGTTATTTTCTTTTTTATTTTAATATTTTAGATGCTTTAAATGTATATATGAAAGTTTTGGATGTAAGATTTTTAATATTAAATGCTTTGAGTGTTGTGTATGTAAATCTCCCATTTTATAATGCAGCTTGAAGATTCAATCCCCCATTTTATAATGCCTATACTATAAAACGAATTCTTAAGAAGTCTCTCCATTATTTTATTCTAAAATTTTGGTTACAATACATTTATTTAACTCAAGTTATAGCTAAAGCAACTGTCATACAAAACTTTCATGATGTCATTATATTTAAATGAATTAATTAAATGACATATTCCTCATCGTTTTTACCTACCGAATAGGTTCCAACTACTAAGTTTGTTCATACAAACTCTTTCCTATTGATTTTGTGGATTTGAGGTTAATAGTTATGCCAAGGAAACAACAGGTCGATATGTTGCTTGCACTTTGGGTGATGATTATTGTTATAAATGTTTGATGCAATAATTTGTTCATGGCTCTTCTTAGATGAACTACTATAACAGTTATGTATCATTTAGCCTATAGTGCATATATTATAACTTCACTAGATTTTAAATGCTATCAATACATCTTGTGGCCTTGAAAGTACATAAGCCTCACAAGAGAACTTGTGCGCTTGTGAATGCAGAAGCATTAAGAGATGCACAGTAAGATCATAGTAAAAGACGTGTTACAGAAATGAAAGGAGCTAGTACCCAGAGTTCAAGCTAGCCTTACCATGATATCATGTCAGATAAAAATAACATGTTTTATGTTATTCGATAGAAGACCCATCCATTAAAAAGAAAAGAATTATAATCCCTAGAATATTTTATAAATAAGAAATTTCGAATAAAGAATAATAATGGAAAACAAGATTTTTTAGTTGTTAAAATCTATAATTATTTTCATCATATTGCAAATATAATTTATTATCCATTTGAATGAAAAAATTCACAACCTAACATAATCATGTGTGCTTTAGCATGTGTACACTCGCATTAATAAAGTATCAGATTCAGCATAAGAAAATAGACATAAACCTATTTTCCAGTTACATGTACTCCTAGCAACACAAAAAATAGGCAGAAAAAACTTTAATAGATTAAAAACAACATTTTTAAAATCAACAACCAAAAAAGAGGGTTCATTCACCTTCTTTTGAGCTTTTAACTGTGGACTACTAGCGCTACTCTTTGCTTCCATAGATACATGCCCAAACAAGCAATTAAAAATATGTGAAATAGTTGGACTGAGATCGTGATCTTGAGTTTCCCTCAATTCATCCTAAAATACAACACAGAGAATTAGAACCTTGACTATATAAAAAAAATTGATTTGTAATAAAGTTCAAGCTCAATTAAAATTAAATGTGACTGCAAATTTACTGAAGGCTCTCTAATTACAACTAGATTTATACTGCTCAAGTATCCAATAGTTTTCAGAAAAAAAAAATGGATATTAATTTAAGAAGTCACAGTAAACAAATCTCAATAAAAATAATTAGACAAACAAGAAATATCAGGCATTAACATTGCTTGAGATGTCAAACAAAATCTGATCCCATTTACAAAGGTTCTTGACAAGGGAGCGTCCCGTCACAGAATTACAACTTTTGCGACAGATCGCAACGGATCTGGTTCCATGGAATTGAAAGCTTCCACCATTACAAGAGGGCATGCCTCTGATATTTCTCTATTTCAGCCAGTTTATATTCCTATTTTTATTATTTTAATATTTTTCTATTACTCATTAGGTTATTTTTTATTAGGTAACTTTTATATGTATTGTGTAGTGGTTGCTTGGATTTCAGTTTTGTTAATTTTATGAATTTGAGATACTTTTTTCTATTTTGTGCTCTTTGGAGTGTTGTACCCTTTCCTTTTACAAATGGTGGATAGGTAACTTGTCAGGAACAAGTGATGGAACCTCCACACTACCCGAACCTCGTCAATTCAAAATTTTCTTTGTTGTTTTCAACCAAGACAGCCACCGGTTGACACCGATTTCCTTTTGAGTGTCGTCAAACTAGAATATTATCATTCGCCAGTCATTCCATAACCACAAAATCTGCTTCTTAAGAACCTTCATGGAATCCAAGAATTGTATCATCTAATATCAGAGTCCAACAAGCGCTAGATTCTTAGGATTCTATCTTCTTGCCCCAAACAAAAATTTCAAGTAATCTAAACTAACACTCCAACCAAAAAAAAATTTTCCCCACACCATCCATTTAGCCCAAGCCCTAACCATAACCCTGAACCCTAAATCATATTTTTTTTTCTCATTAAAACTTTCATTGGAAGAAAAAGACACAATGATGCCCAGGAAAAATCTGCAAAGAGAATTTCATGAGCTTACTATAGAGGATATGAAGCGATAAATCCTTCAACTGTAACAAAGACTTTTGCCTTGAGAGTAAACAACTCGAAGAGGTCACTTACAACCACAACAAACGTGACTTGCCTAGTAGAGAGGAATAAGTCAATCCCTTCCACCAAATAGTTCTTGGTGATGAAGAACTATTACCCGACGATTTCACATAGAATATCAAATATAAAACCAAGATCTTGGAGTAAAGATGAATTTATTGGATTTTGACGATTGCATAGATTCAAACGAATGCACCAAGTAAATCTAGCAAGTTGAACGGGAGATTAGGGCATGTTTTGATCCTTTGAGTATAAGGATTTTTTGCCTGACAAGAAGTTCAAACTAACAACCATTAAGCTCAGAAATAACACTTCCTTGTAATGGGAGAATCTGAAGTGCCTTCGCCATATAAGAGAAAAATATCATTACCTGGTCCAAGATGAAAAAACATGCAACACATATACTTTCCCTCACATTAATAATAAAATATGTTCATCAAACTCCATCACTTACACCTTATAGATTCTTCTATGGAGCACATAGCTGAATTTGATCAACACATGCTATGTGAGTTGGTGGAACTAGAGAAACACACAATAACAAAGTATTTTAAAAGACTGAGGTCATCTATTGGTAATGTCATACATATGCAACAATATTGATCCCTACTTGATGTATAGATCCTAGCTTTAAAGCTAAAAAAATAATAACGTCACCAAGTGACCGCCACACCTTATAGATAGAGTTCAACCTCAAGATCACGCAGGAGTACACCAAGTGGAGCATCCAAGCCAAACCGTCCAATAAAAATCCAATCTAGAGCAGAGCAAAGGTGAAGCCCATCAATAGCACTCCCAAATCTATCCCAGCTTAGAAGTGCTTCTAAAGCCACGATTTTGGGCACTTAGATAGAAAAATGATATATTTCACCGAGCAGAGAACAGTTGAGAAAATGAACAATGGCACGTGATAGAATAAAGGCATCAAAATGAAGTACCATTTTTCAGCTAAAGAGGGAGAGATGCTAGTGATTCAAGTTATGCACGTGAGAGAGACTAGAACAAAACTAATATTGGTTGTCCTAGAATACAACGAATTTGAGGAGACTATAACAAAAAAAATTAGTAATTATTGAAAGAGTTGTCATATATCTTAACTAACAGTTTACCTCTGGGTTGGCTACCACCGAAAAAGATTCAACATCTCTCATTCCAAAATTTATTTTTTGCTAACTAGCTTCCTTATGGGATGTGACCATTTGAGTATGAAAAATTGAAAAAAGCTATTACACTTAATGGCTAGAGGCTTAATTTATGAGAGTACTAGACCAAATACATCTTCAACTCTAATTGTGCAAAAGAATGGTGATTATCTATTATATCAAGATAAGTTTTGAAAGGATAAGTGTTTTGGAGTTGCCTAGAATGGATGTGAGCATAAATTTTAGAGAAAGATTTCCTCGAACCAAGTAAGGCGATGACTTTGTTATGATGGTGTTAGATTGATTTTTGAAGCTTCCAAAGAAGAAATTTCTATTAATCAGGGAGAATGACACATGAACATCCTGTCACGAGATTGTGACTTCGCGACTCTGATCATGTGAGTTTTGTTATCCCGTGAAATTCTAGGCTTCCGCGATCACAGGAGTGCACAACTCCAATATTTCCCTATTCCAGCTAGTTTTTTTGCTTTGATTATTTTCCAATTTCTCTATTCTTGATCAGATTACAGTCTCTATTAAGTAATTTTTATATAAGTTATGTGAAGATTATTTGGATTTCAATTTTGTTTACTTTATGAACTTCGCGACTCTGATCATGTGAGTTTTGTTATCCCGTGAAATTCTAGGCTTCCGCGATCACAGGAGTGCACAACTCCAATATTTCCCTATTCCAGCTAGTTTTTTTGCTTTGATTATTTTCCAATTTCTCTATTCTTGATCAGATTACAGTCTCTATTAAGTAATTTTTATATAAGTTATGTGAAGATTATTTGGATTTCAATTTTGTTTACTTTATGAACTGAAACAAAATTAGCCACAAAATCCTTATGCTAGAATAGGAATCGGAAACTACTAACAATAAAAATTCTCAAAATAGACAATACATAAAATAGAAAATACTAAAATTACAATTTCTTAAAAATCCAACACCCTCCCTCAAGTTGGAGTATAGATATCCATCATGCCTAACTTATAAGGATCTCAAAACTAGGCTTGAAAAATCGTTTAATGAAGATATCTGCTATTTGTTTCGCAATCAAAATAAAAGGCATGCAAACAACTCCAAAATCAATCTTTTATTTTATGAAGTATCTGTCAATCTTCACATGCTTTGTGCGACCATGTTATATTGGATTTTTTGCAATGCTTATGGGGGCATTATTGTCACAGTACAATTTCATTGGCATCTTAATCGAGATCTACAACACTTCAAGAATTTTTTTAACATTTTACATACTCCATTAGCCATAATTTTATCAGCACTGCTCTTATCAACCACATTAAATTTTCTACTTTGTCATGTAACAAAATTTTCCCAGACATAATTATAGTATCCAGACGTCGATCTCTAATCAATAATTGAACCCGCCCAATTTACATTAGTGTATGCATCTATGTTTTGTTGGGTGGTCTTATAAAAGAATAAACCTTTGCTTGGTGTACTTTTAAGGTATTTGAGAATCCTATTAATTGCTTCAAGATTTTTCTCATAAAGCGAATGCATAAATTGACGTACCAGACACAAAAAAAGTGATATATGGCCGTGTATGTGACAAGTACATCAACATTCCACAAACTTCTAATAACAAACAATATTCACAATATCACCTTCCTTCCATCTCTTAGTACTTTATTTGGATCAATTGGAGTGTCTATAAACTTACAACCACTCATCCCATTTTTTCTAAGAAGGTCAATAATATACTTTAGTTGGGAAACAACAATGCCTCAAAAATCTTATGACGCAGAAGCTTCTCAAGCCATCCAGGACATCTGAGCTTCCGCAATTACGAAATTGATCCCATGACCGCGGGATTCTGAGCCAAAACTAATTCTCATCTCAATATAGTATTTTGCGAGATTTTTAAGATTCTACAATGGATTTGAATAGCAAACAGGTTGATGAGGGTTGAACAAGAAAAAAATCATTTGATTGGCAAATTCAAAGAGAATTTTTGTCTTTTCTAGCTTATTTTCTATTTCCTATTTCTTTATTTAAACTAGGCTCCTATCTATTAGAAAACTATATATGTGTGCATTTTGTTGTTTTAGGACTAGAAAGTGTTTTTCTTTCGAAGCCGTTCTCGATTTTATGCTCTTTGGAGTGTTGTCAGTTCTTTTTTAGCAAGCGATGTGCAAGTGATCTTGCACAAGAACAGATGGTGAATCCTCCTTGTCGCTCATGTCTAGCCATTTCCTTATTTGATCCTCTGCTTTCAGTCAAACACACATTTGTTGTCCAACACCAAATTTTGTAGCCTATCTCATTTGAAACTCCCCTGTATTCTCCTATCCTTCCTTTAGTACCCTTCCACAACTATCTCCCTGCACAACCCGCCTCCTAAATGCTTTTTAAGAGCACTATAATGTTATCATCTGATATTAGAGATCGAAGAAACCTAGATTATTTTAGGGATCTATCTTTCTTGTCCAAATCCAAAATTCCAAAAAAAATTCTCATCATACTGAAATCAACCCTACAACAAATTTTAACCTAAACCTAAAATTTTTAAAATCCAACATTCTTACCTCCAAAATTTCACGACAGCTACCACCAAAATCCAAGCCCCTGATCAATTTTGTTTGGCAATCCTACGCTTGTCGGAAACCTGATCGGGAGAAAATGACATCATGCCTCCAAGGAGAGTTTTTAGGAACTTGCGATGATGGATATGTAGAAGAAAATCCCCCCAACTACAATAGATGATTGTCGCCTTTGAGAGGAGACAATCCAATGAGGTCACACAACCACAACAATAACACATCAAATCAAGAGAAGTGCATCGATTTCTACCAAGAAGCCTCAAAGTGAGTTGACTTACCAGACTTTGACAGTAACATTGATCCAGACAAATTCATCGGGTGATTCCAAGCAGGAGAACAGATCAATGAGTATAATGATGTTTCACATGACCGAAGGATAAAACTAGTTGTCATTATGATAAATAAGAGTACATATGTGTGGTGGAAAAGCGTGAAGCATCTTCGATAGCGGGAAAGAAAAAATAAATATCATTATTTGGTATAAAGATGAAGTGCCCGTTTGGGGCAGTTTTTTCAGCGCTACATGTTTTAAAAACGCTTGTAACAGCATTTGGATATTGTGTTTAGTATGCATTTTGGAAAAGCAGGTTGTAATACGGTCGTGGGTTCAACCCCTCGGCCCCAGTTACGCCTTTCATTTCTTTAGCTTTTACTTCCCTACCCTGGGCACCCCTCGTGTCCCGCACTCTCCTCTCTCTCGCGAGCTCTTCGCTTTCATGTCTCATTCTCCCCTCTCTCACGATTCTGCCCTAAAGGTAACATCAGCTCTCCTTCTCTCTGATGCGTCGCTTTGGTGGCATTTACCTTTCTTCTCCCTCCCTGTCCCCTCCGTTCTTCGGCTTTGTTTGGTTCATTTGTTCTATGTCGGCCCACGGTATTCTCTACCATTATCTATTCTGACATTTTAATTTTGCGATCATTTTAGTTTCTTTAAACTCTAATTGGTTGATGATTTTCGGGTGGTTGTGCACTGCTGTTGGATTTTGTAGGTTTTGTGATTGGATTTTGCGATTTTTTTAGTGGTGGTATTGTGATGCGTTGTTCTGTGATATTGGTCTCTCTGTGCCCTACTCAGTTTGATTGTTTCCCTACTGTCTTTTATTAGGTTTGTGTGTGATGTAGTGGATTTGTTGATGTCTTGATGTCTTGATGTGTGGTTATGTTTGTGTGCAGAGATGATGTTGTGGAGGTATTGGTGTTTGGTTGTGCGTTGTGTGGAGCTATGGAGGTGTTGGTGTGTGGTTGTGTGTAAAGTCAACACATGACAGTAGTATATTTGCTTTTGTCACATGAAATCGAAGAAACAACTTCCCTCACCCACCACCAGATTTGTTCAACTATTAATCATATTTAGATATATTTTAAGTTCATTACTAATTATTATATTTACGACATAGAAATATTATTTGCTCGACGCTGGATATCACTTATAAAGAGGGTATCAGAAGCTACTTTTGGAAACCAAATATCACATTTCCGACTTTGAAAAATCCAACAATATTGCTCGAAGCAAGAAAGAAATGTTTAACAAGAGACACTCATCCTTACAGAGTGTAATTGAAAGAGCATTCAGAGTGTAAAAGAAAAAAATGGTCATACTGTGTGATGCCGAAAAACATTTCCGAAGCAGATGCAGATTGTAGCGGCCACAATGACTCTCCACAACTACATTCAAAGACATCATTCACACAATGACGTGGACTTCCAACATGGCCAATGATGATTATTTATATGTCCGACCTGAAAAATTTGAACATCACATAGGACAATGTATACCACAAAAAGAAGAATAACCACATGAGGGTTGCATCCAGGATGGCAAAGGTGCTGGGGAAATAATTGAGAATTGAGAGAGCAGATTACAAACACTATTGTTGGATGTTGAATGAACAGATTGTATTTTTTTTCTTATTGCTACTTTTTTTACAATGGATGGTAAAACTGATATTGTTTGTTGTATCGATGTTTCTATAAGATCATTTAAATTTTGAATCTCATTTTTATTTCTTGCTTTTCATATACTATTCCCCGTATGGATGACCGAAGTGGCAACCATGGATATAATATGGTATTAAAATATTTATACACGTTCATTTTTATTCTTTTGGAGGTCAGTGATGAGGCATTCCATCTTAAGGTTCTTCTAGATGGCCTATTTGTCCCTACTGGTTCTTGTCATATGAATATCAATGAAATCAACCGAAGATCCTCTCATATTTTCAGTGTCATGGTTTTTAAAGGCTCTTCTGGATGGTTTGTTTTTTTTGGTTATATGCATGTGACATTCGTGTTTTGAAGGCAACCAAGAACTTCAAAGTTCCTTGCTAACTTCATGTCAATCATAAGCTACAAGAGACAGTTTTAAAGGTGCCCGCGGAGAATCACAGAAAACTATGACTTTTTTCAGTGCGCAGATAAGCTGGAAGATTCTACTGCCGAGAGTGACCAGACACGTAGAGTATCCAAGGAGGACGACTTAACTCGTGACATATGTCGTCTGCATTTAAAAAAAATATTATAATATTATTAAATGTTATTTAAATTTTTTTTAATTTTAGCAATCATGATACTCTTAAGTGAGGTGTATTTCTTTTTTTAGTAATGTTCTGCATTGGATTTTTACTTTTAAAATATAAAATACATTGGTATGACATTTCTATTGCAAACGACAATACTATCTAAGAATAAAATGATCATTTGTCCAGAAACAGCTACAACACAGTTGTTTTAAAACTGTAAAAAACAACAGACAACTAGCTTATCCGCAATAGCTCATGCACAGTAGCTTATGCGTAACAACATCCTATGGCAGTTCCTGCACATTATTAAGCTACAACTGCCCCAAACAAACCCGAAATGAGAGATGCAACACAAATACATTTACTAGTATTACCGTTTGGATGTATTCATTAAACTCCATCACCTGTATTAGAGAGATTCTTCAGTGGAAGAGTGCACTGATGAATTTTATAACCAAAGAGATTCTGCGAGATATCTGGGAGGACTAAAGTCATCTATTAAAAAATGTGATTCAGTTGCAATCATATTGAATCGTACTCATTGTACAAACCCTAACTTTGAAGGATGAGAAACGTCATCAAGTGACCATCACACCTTAAAAGCCAAGTTCAACCTCAAGATCAAACAACAAGACTACCCATAGTGGAGTAGCCTGCCACTGATGATGGTCTAGCATACCATAGAGTTCACTCCATGGTCGATTCCTCCAGACAAACTTTATTAGACGGGCCCAACTGAGCATGAAGTGTGGGAGAAACACATTACAAATTTAATGTTTTGAGATTTGATTTGTAAAAGCACCCATCTAAGAGCAGTTCCAACTTCAAGTGAGCAAAAATAATTGTTTATTCTATCAAAATAAACTTTGGAAGGACTTATGTCTTTTAGAGTTGCGTGTAATGAATATGAACACGGATTTTATAGGGTGGTTGCCTTCGACGCAACAATATGACGACTTTATTATGGTGGAGGTTGATCAGTTCTAGAAACCTCTAGAGAAAAGGAGAAGCATCTCCAAATTAGAGAGAATGATGCGGGAGCTCTAGTCATCCAAAGATATTCTGGATTCCAAAACACGAAATTGATCATGGACCAGGACTGATTCTTGTCATGGTAGAGAATTTTGGGGATTTTAGCGAGTCTCCGACGAGTCTGAACAACAAAAAGATTTTCACCTAATTGGGAAATTCGGTGGGGATTCTTGTATTCTCTAGCTTATTTGTTATTTTCTTATTTCTATGTTTTTATTTCCTATTTCTTTATTTTCGATTAGTCTCCTTTTTATTAGAAGACAATATTAGCGTATTTTGTTGTTTTGGGGACTAGAAGTTACTGTGTTTGTGTTTTAGAGATGTTTTATATCTTATGCTCATCAAAGTGCTACATCTTTTCTTTTTGTTGATGGTGTGTCCTTATCTTATTTAGGAATAGATGGTGGATTCTCTTCTCCACTCGTAGCTATTCGGTGCTGCGTCTTTTGAGGGTCTTCTGAATGACCTTATTTGGTGATATACATATGTTATACACACGAGCTTGGAATTACGTGAGTTAAAGACAACCAAGAACTCTTTTTTTATAAGGTTATGTCTTCTTGCACTAAGATTCGTCGGTTAGTATATTGAATTCTCTGAGATCACGCGCTTGCACAAAATTATAATTAATTATTTTTATCAATTTCTACTTGTATTATGACTAATGGATTCTCTTTTAAAACATTCAACAAGGATGAGCTCTAGGATTTCTGGGACGTCCTGAGGATTGCTGTGTCATTGTGGACTTCAGATTTCCTTGCTGACGTCACGTCAGCCACATAGCCACGGGAGAGTTTTGCAGGGGTCCGAGGAGAACCATGGAGAAGTGTGACTTCTTCCGGTAGACAGACAAATTGGCAAATTCCACCGCTGAGAGTAATCAGAAATGGATAGTATCACTGGATGACGGCATAGCTCGTGACATTCATCGTCTGTTTAAAAAAAAAATCATATTATTAAATATTATTTTAATAATTTATTCTTTATTTTAGTAATCATGATGATGTTCATTGTTAAGTGGAGTGTATATCTTATTTTTTATACTATTCTGAAGTGAACTTTTACTTCTCAAGTATCAAATATATTGCTATGACAATTCTATTACAAAGAATATTACTACACGAGCAGAATGATCATTTATCCAGAAACAGCTATCACACAACAATTTTCAAACTGCAAAAAACAAACAGCTAATCAGCTTATCCGCAGCAACTTATTGATAAGTTATAGCTGCCCAAAACAGATCGTAAGTCAAGAAGTAGAATAGCATAGCAAATGAATAAACATATCATTAAATTTCAAAACTATTGACTTTTGCTCAATATGGATTACATTTATGTAAAAAGACACAGATAATTTAAGAATATACGTATGATATACATGAGTAGAACGAAACATTAGATTTTATCTTTGACATTGTCTTTATAACTACCCACCTGAATATAAACAAGACAATGCTCAGCAATAAATATATATGCCTAATTCACCAAATCCAAATGAAAAGTAGCAGCGACTCTAATGTCAAGAAAATCTTGAATAAAGCTTATTTTGAAAAAAAAATATTCATGGCACTTCCACCGTCGATGACTAATTTCCAGCTTTCTTGTTTTGCAAATTGGATGCATAAAAAAAAATACTACTTTGTTTTCAATCCTCAAAAGTGGTTGGGGACGTGAAAATGCATCACACAACGTGCAATTGCACTCAATTGTTGTAAAGAAACCAAGTATTTTGATTAGTTAGAGGTTCATAATCAATCATATCATCAAAAACTCACCTTTTATGCCATTGTAATCTAAATTTTCATGATCCACCAAAAATTAACCTTAGGGCATTATTTGATGGTATGGCCTCTCAGGCAACACCTGAAGCAGGAGATCATCAAAATGTGAACTAATTTAGCTGGCACATTCTCTAGTTATTTTGTAGACTAAAATTTAGAAACAAAACCTTAGCAATTTGATTGTGTTAAAACATTGGTCAACCCAAGTTGAAATCAAGAGTTTACAACCTAAGTAGCCAACCACCTACCAAGATTAGTAGATGATGAACAAGTTCATGATGAAAGCATACAATATATTTCTAAAACAAAAGTCATAGGATGAGAATCCTTGGCGTTGCCATGGTTACATTACTGCATTTCTAACATTTTGTTAGGAAGAAAATTGATAAATCTCATGGTCAACCAATCAACCTCAGAAATCTTGCATTTTTATACAAGCTCTTCAAACAAATAGAAGTGATCAATTATTGATTGAAAAACTTTCTTAGAATTCAAGAGAACCTTCACAAGGTGTCTCTTATGGTGCAGAGGCACATACTATTGCTTTAAAATTTTATTCAATTAAACCTAAGATGGGAGAACTTCCATTCAAGTTAATATCACGAATAATATTTTGCTGATTTTGATAATTTCATTTTAGCAAGTTTAACATTGTATGTCATCCATCTCATGTCAAGCAAGAAAGATATCCATCACAGATTCAAAATCTATGTAAGCATCAAGGTCATTGAGACCCTTGAAAGCAGGAGAATCATCTTTGATCCATCGGATAGGATCATGATAATCATCAGTAGTATGATCACGGATGCAACTGGTGCTTTACAAAATTGATCCATACAAATGTTGTTTTTGGTGGAGATAGTCTTGATTAGCAAACCTATTACAAACACAACTTTGATAAATAAAATAAACCTTCATGTTTGTGCAGAATAGTGGTATGTGTAGGCTGGTCTATACCAATAAATAAATCACAAGAAATTCTAAAATAAATTATCGTATATGGAAGTGGGTTTTGTGGTACGAAGGTTTGGCTAGTAGTAGATGCCCCATTAGCTCCTATTTATGCAAAGAGGTTTTCCATCAATTGTTTCAACTACATGTTCTAATCCAATGGTGTGATTTCTTAGTTTCTAAAGAAGCGACTTTTTTTATCATTACCAATCAAGTTAATAATGTCCTGCGCTTAAAATTGATTATTTTAAGCAAGAAATTCACCAAAATTATTATGAACAGGCTTAGGGTGAATAAATGATTGCAAATAAAAAAAGTAAACTGCAACCTAGCATAATATTTAAATGAAATGCAAATGTATTTACTTGAAGCAACTATAAAAGAATATCGGTGTTAAAATGTCATTTTTTTTCCACAATAAAATCCTAAGTTCAATGCTTTTAAGTGTAAAGAAAGTAGCTCAGTTCAAGAATATATAGTGATAAGCAAAGTATTTTTTGATACAAAACTTAGTCATCTCTCTTGCAATTCCCACCAGATCGGATAAAGAGTGGTACTAGGTTTAGACTAATTTTAATGAAAATCAGCTAATCCGTTTTCATGCAAAGTATTTTTTGATACAAAACTTAGTCATCTCTTGCAATTCCCACAAGATAAGAAAAAAAGTGTACTAGGTTTAGACTAATTTTAATGAAAATCAGCTAATCAATTTTCATACGAAGTTGTGAGATTTTCCACAATAACTCACGTACTCAAACTAATGAATGGGGAAGAAAAAAGACTTCCCATTCACAACTTTAAGCAATCCATGTAAACAACTTGGATCTAGAAAATACTCGCTTAACTACAAAAAATATCACATTCAATAACAATAATCCAAATTTTCATTATGGATCCCAAATAACAAACATAGGTTTACAACAATAGAGCTAAATATTAACATACAAATCTAATCCTGTCTAATCCCATTAAACTTTAAATTGAAGTCTATTCTAATCCTAAAGAAGACAAAACCTAATATAAAGTTGAAAAAGAAAATAAAATCAAATCAATTTGACCATAAATATAAAAAGCCTAAGAAGCCGAAGAGCTAGCCCAGTTCAGATTTACTTTGGCCTAATGACTTGTGTTACTTGGTCTATGGCCACTTCGGCTTTTGTAGAGTATTTTAACATATTTTAAGGCTTAAATCATATTAGGCTATTTATTGCATATAAAGTGTACAGAATAACATGACAAAAACTTGTCAAATGAAATTTATTGATAAAAAAGTTAATTATTTCTACGCAGCAAGCCTTCCCACAAACTCATCACATTTCTAAAACAAGTATTACACAACAGTAAGAAAAAGTTTACCTTCAGGATATGCTTAGTTGACCGCACAATGATCTCGGTGGTGCAAAGATCCCATATATGAGGCAAATGCTTCATCATGTTAGCTACCTGAGAAGGTACTGAAATTTATAATTAAATGGAGAAGGAAAATGCCAGTAAAAATTACAAAACAAGAACAAGAACTACTTACTTTACCAAGATACCGGATATTTATCCCATGAGCATGAAGTGCTTCAGTTAATGTCTGACCATCCATGGGTGAAACCTCTAGGGAGCAAAGATCTTCCACAAACTTGGGAAGAACAGTATCCACGAGGTAAGAACCAGCCCTTCTCACTAATGCTTCATCAGTGGCAATCTCCTAAAAATGCAGAAAATGCAAAATTAAAAGAAACAAAGCAATTTAAAAGGTAGTTGGGATGGGGGAAATTGAAATTATAATAGTTAATAAATCTTAAACAATTTACCTTATCAGTTCCTGCCATTTTAAACTCGGTAAAAACATTCGGATTTAAGCATATTTCTTTCCATGATTGAGAACTTTCAGCAGTAACAGAAGCTGTGTTTCTATCATCCTCAACTTCTTCCTTCAAATTCTCCTATTAAAAAAGGAGAGATTGAGAACAAAACTTCAAAGGAAAAAAAACATAATGATCTTATACTCTATATAGCACTTTAAAAAGTTTTAGTGACTTTTTAGTTGTTTCCATCCCAAATTCAGCGTGTCATGATTATAGGTTCAACTAGCTGAACCAGTTGTCCATGTAACCTCTTTAAACTGGTGGAGCAGATTCAATAAATTATCAATAGTAGAAAAAGCTGCAATGGCAATCAAAAGTCAAGCACAATACAGAAAGCTTTCGCTGCTTGCCTTATCATCAAGACTTGGAGAATCAGATGATGGTGGGGCTTCATGATTAGATAGTGAACCCCGCTGCTCTACTTCATGTTCAGATTGTGAAGCCAGCTGCTCTCCAGATTCAACCTTCATCAAATTCAATTAAAAAAATCACAAAAAAAAAAAAAAAAAATCATCAAAAGTTAAACATCTTTAGCAATTCCATAAAGCAGAAACAAATTCACTTACCTCACAGAAGGAGGAAATAAGTTCTGGCCTCAACACACAGAATCGGGATCCAGGTCCATTGTAATTAACATCACGGGGAGTTACCCTCATCAAATCCAAGAGATAATGCCTACATATGGAAATATACAGTGAGATAAGAATTCGGTCTCAAGTAGACGTAATCAACTTTTACAATCTGATAACTGAATCAGGCCAATTTATTCAGCATTGGCACTCAGTAAAGCAACCACTCTCCTAGAGAATTGAAGTGATCAAAGTAAAAGAAGGCCCGTCGCATTTATGCCTTATATTTCCACAAAATAAAAAATTAGTGATGGTATTAATAAGGAAAAAAATTTACTAAGTTCCAATGAAGATAATAAAATGAGCCGCTTAAAAAATAACAAAATGAAGATTTGGAAAGTCATGCAATTAGGATATTATTACACAATGATTCAATACAAATATTGCATAAATTCAAAAATAACTTATAGCAAGACGTGAGCATTCAGAGAGAAAATTTTAATAACAATAGGATCTCTTGAGATAAATAAGATTAAAACTAATCAAATCTCTGAAAATAAGCAGCGCAAATGTTTCCATGAACAATATTTACTACCCTGCTCTAATTTTCATAGAAATGCTAACCCAATTAAATGCAGCTAACAAACACTCCGTACAGAGATCGCAAGGGGTGTAAACGAGCCCAACACGAG
>NEWO01000909.1:41585-55285 GCA_003013225.1 Phalaenopsis aphrodite
AGAATAGAAGTTGTGTTAAGTCAAGGCGGATTTGACTTTCTAAGTGAATTTAAATGAGTACATAAATAAATATCATTCCTATGATAATGAATTCTACAATATACTGGCAAACAAGTTTGCTCTCCATGTCGAAGAGTAAGCTAAAAGGCAAAAAAGTCTGAGGCCCTAAGATTCTTAGACAACCAGACTAAGCCAAAAGGCAAAAATGCCTCGTGGGTTAAATTATCCTCTTCTTTCAATTTTGTACTTAAGCACAAAGCGGAGAGTCATAATAAGTAGCAAATACAGTGAGTCATCATCACTTGTTAACCACTACTATAAAGTCGAAGTAACTATATTAAAAGATAGAAACACATCACACTAATGAGAATTTCCAGGAGATTTAAGATCGTTGTTAGGATAGCCCGTACGAACAATTTCACGTCATATGACTGCTATTCTACCAAAATAGACATTACAATCCCATGAGCACAGGAAAAATTATGTTATAAAAGAGTAAAAATGGATTATAGTAGGATACTTTGACAAGGATGAGAATCTTTTCTTAGTGACAGAATTTCTTTTGGTCCAAATTAAAACAAAATGTGGAGAAACGCGTCAAACGGTGTAAAGTATGTCATTTGGCTAAAACTCGAGCACAAAAATACAGACTGATACAATCCCCTTTCCATTTCAAAGACAGATCTAAAATTTCTCTATCTACGAGTGCCACCAATCATGTGGACCCCAATTTTTATATTATTGATGAAACCCCATAAGTAAAATTACCTAAACACTTAAACATCGAGACATTCTTTGGTTTAACGGTTCGAGTTTCATCAGAAACTCTAAATTTAAGCTTGCTCGCATGGGAACAGTCATAAGATGGGTGGCCTCCTAGGAAGTTATACTAATTGAACAAAAGCATGTGATAATTCAGCCAAAGCTGATAATATCTCAAAGATAAAAGCTTGGGCTGTCACAAATGGCATTAGAGCCTTTCATCGGCCTGAAAAATGGGAACTAAGTATCCTAATGAACAAAATGCAAGGCCATGGGGGCCATCTCTTGAATCTATAGGGGTCGCCTCCGAATTCTTATATGCCTGGTGGATGTTTCTAAGTTTAGAGCACTAACGAGAATACCAGTTATTTAAATGGAAGATAATGTAAACCCCCTAAAGTATGATGAAACTGAACTCTTAAACATTTAGAAGCATTTTAGTGCAGCAGCTGGAGTTCTAAAGTTAAGCAGGGTGACCTCCTAGGAAGTCGCACAATCGAACAAACCATGAGGCCATTAGGCCAAAATGGACAAAATTTTGATGGGTTGGTGATATCGGAGTTAACCCAAATTGCAACGAAAAAAAATTATTATTGTTGAAATTCAAAAAAGTTACAATACAGATCTTAAAATAAAAATAAAACAACACAAAACATAAATGACAACCCAAGTGGGACAAATGTGGTGAACTCCAGTTCAAGAGCGAGTGGTTTGGGAGATAACGAGAGCAATTGGAGGGCTAGAGGGAACTTGCGGCAACAAGTGGGGATGTGGGAGGGATTGTAGCAACAGCGGAAGAAGTTTTGGGGGCTAGCGACATGGTACAAGATGGATCTCGGGTTTAAGGCAGCACGCAGGAGAGTTTGAGGTGGCAACAAGGAAAAGGGAGGTTGGACAGAAGATGGCAGCAGCAGTAGAAAGAGGGAGAGGGAGTTGCCACAGCAACAGTAGGATGTTTCAGATGACAGCAATAAGGGAAAAGGCAAGCACTGGATGGAGCGGCACAAAGACTACAAGAAAAATAGCAGAAGAGCTGTCTCTGATGATTTGCAAAAGGATACAACGACACCAGCGGCGGAGGAGAGATTATGTATGATGGAAGAGTCAAGGATAAACACCACTTCGGAGCGAGATACAGCCAGAGAGCCATTTGTCCTCGTATACAGCCCTAGAAAGGGAAAAGGAACATCGGTGGCTATCGAAACAAAAATCTCATCAAACTGAACCATAACAAAAGAAATTACATATATATAAATGAAGATAACCTAGAAGGGAGACACCCCTCTCCTTGGGCGGCAACCCTAACCCCAAGCAAGGGCTCGCTCGGCCACTTGCAACACCCTATTGAACCATTTCAGACCTTGGCCAGCTCAACCCCCAAGCCTCTGCTTGAGTCTCACAAGTTTAGGGAAGTTTCGACCTCATTTCTCGAAGTGTCTATGTACACGATGATGACAGATTTGTTGGAACGTCCTCGGGCTACTCCAGGATCTCACTGTCAGCTGCACTATCTCCAAAAACAACAATTTTTTTCCACTTGCGAGCATACAATCATATCGATCCAACCCTTCTTAGTGTCCATTACAGAGCTAAGCTGAGTTTGTGTCATGCATGATGCATATGCAACTGAATATGCCCAAAGTAATCCAAAATCAGCTCAACCTGATCAGAAAGGAGGGGACCTGAATTCCCCAAATGGTAGTGTGCATGGGGGTAGAGACTCGATCATGATGTCCTGAAATGCTCGATGTCGTGACTGTCACACGTATGCAATCAGTGTCTCAATCTTATCATTTTCTGTCGTCACCAAAACAAGTCTTATTGATGCTGCTCTTTTGGCAATGACACCAGTCATCTTGGGCACCATTGAACGAGAAGGACAATGCACTTCTCATCCTTAGTAAAGGAGTAGGTGTTTTTTAGTCAATCATGCTGAGTCCTACAGTCAAATTATCACGGCCTCCCTAATAATAAGTGACAGACATCCATGAGTATCAAGTCACACTATACATGATCCTTTAGCTGGCCCACCCCAATCAAAAATTCCTAGGCACCTTTGGTCAATGTTGACCTTGTTCTCCGTCTTCAACCACGTCAGAAAATATGGTGGAGACTACCTCTATGTCATGAGACCCAACTTCTACTCCATCTAAGTATATGTCACGTTCTTGTTGTTCCCTCCATCGACGATGAGATTACATATCTTCCCGTTTAAAATGCAACGGATGCATAATATGTTGTCCTGAAGCCACTGTGGATCTCTCATATCCTCAATCTGTGGAACCTGTCGAATCACGAGCATCTCTCCTTCATCCGGTGGAATAATCTCAGCAGTCTCTTCATCGCTAACCTCCTCCATAGTGCCCAACACGATGAAAGATACAACTCAACTCATCGGGTAACTAAAGGCGATGTGCCATAATCCATAGCATTTAAAGCATTTTTTAGCAGGGACAGTAGTAGGAGTGCTACTCTTCTCGGAATTTTTCTCACTCGAAGTTGATCTATCATTATCAGAACAATATTCTCGACATTGTTAGGAATGTGTCTCCAACTATAGGTGGTTGCCTAACTGATGGTGATTGCATGTTCTATCTCTACTGTCTCTCCACCTTTAGGGCTAACTTATGGACATCTCTCAGTGTCCAATAGGGCTACAACTGCAAAATGTCATTGATAGCAGGCTTCAGACCCTCCAGATAACAGACAATGATGTGTTTCTCTGGCTCGACCAAATCACACTTCATTTGCAACTAGTCAAACAACATCGTAAACTCCTCCACTTATTGTTTTCTCTGTTGCAGGTAGAGTCTCGGAAACATATCCTGATGGTAGTGAGGTAGGAATTTTCTATAAATTGTCTTTCTCATTTTTTCCCACTTAGTAATCATGTCGTTGTCTTTTCTTTTTATTTGTCTCTGTAAGTTTTCTCACCATAAGGAAGTGCTTTCTCAATTTGATAGCTAAAAGCTTTACTTTTTTTATCTTCTAACATCCCTTTGCACTCAAAAACCCTCTCAACTGGTTATGACCATTTGATAAAGTCGTTTGGGTATGTACCTCCATCGAGCATGGGTAGATCCACCTTTATTCTGAAGCCTATGTGCCCTCCATATGTGGCCTCCTCTCTTAACCTCCTCTGATATTGGATTCCAAAGCATCGTGACAATTCCTCTTCAACACTGGAATCTTCCCTATAGAAGGAGTTGAAATTCTCATCTCTTTTGCCCCTTCAACTTTCTCTGTCACCATCGAGGCTAAGTCCCCCCTGTGTTTTCTAAATGGATCTCTAGTTGTATCCCTTCTCAGATAAGCTCAGAAATATATCGCCTTGTTGACATGGCTAGAGTTTAAAGTTGGAAGGTAAAAGAGCGTGTAAAAAAATTGACTTATGGTTGTTGATTTTAAAAAATCAAAAAGAGGTGGTAAAAGTTTAGCTATGTCTTGGGAATAGAAATAACAATTTTTTTATAGAGAGGGTAAGGCGGATGCTAAGAACCCTAGGATAGAAGATTAAGCAAGCTCTAATACTAAATGATACCAAAGTTAACCTAAATCACAATGAAAAAAAATTATTATTGTTGAAAATCAAAAGGATTAAAACAACAAATCTTAAAACAGAAATAAAACTGTAAATAACATAAACGACACCCAGGTGAAGAAGATTGTGGTGAACTCCAACTAAGCAGTAAGGGGTTTCGGAGATGATGACAGCAACTGGAGGGCTGACGGGAACTTGTGGCAGCAAGTGGGGCATGTAGGATGGATTGCGGCAACAACATATGTTTTGGGGGCTGGCGGCAGAGGAAAGGTCCAACTAAGCAGTAAGGGGTTTCGAAGATGATGACAGCAACTGGAGGGCTGACGGGAACTTGTGGCAGCAAGTGGGGCATGTAGGATGGATTGCGGCAATAGCAGATGTTTTGGGGGCTGGCGGCAGAGGAAAGGATGGCCCTCGGGCTTAAGCCAGCATGTGGAAGAGTTAGGAATGGCAACAAGAAACAGAGGGATAAGATAGGGATAGTGGCAGCAGCGAGGAGGGGGGAAAGAGGTTGTGGCAGCAGCGGGGAGGGTGGCTTGGATGGTAGCGGGAAGGGGGAAGCCAAGCACTGAATGGGGCGACATAAGGACTACAAGAGAAACTATGGGAGGGTTGCATTTGTGTCAACAACGAGATATAGCGACGACAACAGCGGAAGGGAGATTGTGAAGGATAGAAGAGTCGAGGATAAACACCGCACGAATAAAGTCGGAGCATTACTTGTCCTCAGATACAGCCTTAGAAAAGGAAAAAGGATGTCAACAGTTGTCCAAGCAGAAATCTCATAAAAAAATTGAACCCTAATACAAGAAAACACACACACACAGACACACACACACATATAAAGTTCAATGACTAATATATTAAAGAAAATGTACGGATAAGTTGTACGAGAGGGCCTAAAAGAAGGTCCAACGCACACAAAAACTCAATAAAATAAAGATACATAAAGATAAAAAAACCAAAAAGCCACCAACGGGCGCAAAATTACTATGGACGTCCCACTTTAGTCCCTCCTCTGCCTCTAGTTCTCGGAAGGGAGTCAGCTAACAAATTATATATATCCAAATCCGATGGCAATTTCAGTCGAGAGCTCCGCTAGGGCTTCCAATGGTGATTTCTGTCGCAATTGATTCTACCGCTCGAAGGAGAGGACCTCGCATCGTCGACACTCACTCTGTCGTCAGCATCGTCGTCTCTCGTCGCAATTTCGTCTCTCGCACTTTCTGCATCTGCGCCAGACAGTTAGGTTTTCAACGTTGTTTTATTCTGCTGCGACAATAGGTAGAAAGGCTGGTTGGGAACTTGTTAGCCGATTGGGAACTTGTTAGCCGGGTGGGAACTTGCGGGTTTTCGACGTTGGTGTCTGCAGCGAGATATAGCAACGACAACAGCATAAGGGAGATTGGATAAGCACAAGACTTAAGGATGAGACTCCATCAGATAAATTAAGAAATATATAACGTCAGTTTGGTCTGCAAAACAGTTTTATTTGCCGACAAGTTTCTCTATTTAATATGAATAATTAAATAGGGTTTATATTGAGCTGGGTTCGAAAAAGCTTCCTATAAGGGAAACCCCTATAGTTAATTACATCTTAAAAGACTGAAATCACCAAAGAAAACTCTCGATAAAAATCAAGAAATATTAACTTCAAAGAGGTCAGGAAAAGACTTTTCAACAAAATCGGACAAAGAGGTGTGCAAAGGGGAATGATTTAAACTTAGAACATTTATTATATAATCCAAAGGAAGAAGGACTACGGGATGTCACAGATCTGAAAGAGAACCTCGGTGACTTCCCAGTCTATTCTATGGTTTGGCTTCACTTTCGAGGAAGAAATATTCAAGTGTTTTATCCTGCCAATTTTATTTACTTAAGGCTTATATTCGTGTGAAACGATCACACAAATAGCCTAGAAGATATGGGGATTTAGGTCGTGACAGACGACAACCTCAGAATCCTAAGACGAGTTAGGGCTTAGAATATACAGTAGAGCCGTACAAATGCCTAAAGATAAATTGAGGATTTATGTTGCATAAACAAATAAACTAGAAATCTTGTGGATTGTTGTTTTAACTTCTAAAGAAAAAATGATTTAACTGGTGTAGACATGTTCAACTGTTGAAGATGATCGTGCTGCCCACAATGCTAACTTCAAACTCTTTGTTGTGACGAGTTTAAGTTTTCTAGGGTGTTAGGTTATGATGTTAAATTAAGTGACTTTATGGTTGTAGTCCTTTAAACATTTTATGAGAGGCATGTTGAAGTTGTACAGTGTATGGAACAACAAGAGAATGTGTAGAACAGGACAACAGTAGATTATGCAGTGAAAAAGGATAGTATAACATGCGGTGTAAAGAAAAGGTAAAAGTTACAGCAGGAAAATGACTGCAAGAAAGTAACATGTTGTAAACACAAAGCAAACATGTATACCTGGGAGATCCGCTGTTCCTTAGGTATGGTTGATGCAACAGATACAAATAGAACAGGCTGAAATGCATCATATAAACGAAAGCAAAAAAAAAAAAAAGAGAAACGTCACCTGGAAAACTCGAGAAGGATCGGTAAATGACCCATCTCTTCCCTTCTTTTCCCCATTTGGCTGATTTGCTCATCATCCAGAAAGATAGCCCTACGTAACTCATCTACAACATTCTCTTCAGTAGGAGGTTGGGCGTCGCACGCAGATGTAGCGGCTCTGATTTCGATGACATTAATGTCCATGCAGTCTTCCTCGAGGTAGCCCTCAGAGTCTTCATTTTAATTATCAACAAGAATTCCCATCCTCGGGCTAGTTCCGAAATCTCGGCTCTAAGCCTTTCGACCTTTTCCTCAATTATTGATCACTTTGAGATCTGAAGGCCTCTGCTAGATATCTTCTAACTGTGCATCTTCTTCACTTGCAACTGCTGTTACCATGTCGGATACTTCAAATCCCTGCTTTATTCCATAATTCTATCTTACAGGCTCGCTGAACTGTATCGGTACGATCACCTTGGGTATCCACACCTTTTTCTTTGACAGTGATGCTTTAAGACAGTGTGTCTCAATAGAAACATCGACATGTCGAAGAGAGGTGTGCTCCCCATGGCGAAGACCAGATACAGTAATAGGCAACCCGTTTATCCTTCGGAATTTTATGAACATCTTTATGGCTGGCAATTGGTAGAACTCTCGGACCGAGTCGTGACTTAACTGGTCGACGACCTGCGAACCTAGTGACGATAGCAGTATCAACTCTATTCCCCAAGCGAAACCGAAAGGGAATGCGAGAAGGTAATCTTTCATTTGGCCTCTGAGACCGTCTAGCAGATCTGACGTCTTTTAGTATTTCTCTCTTCATGTGAGGGGATACTGCACATCTCATTCCCTCAAGCAATTCACTGACTAAACAACCCTCTTTGGCAGCTAGCCTCTGAAACACGATACTAACTTTGGTGATAGGAGTGCACTTCTTCCTCTTCTCACCATGTCTATGAGGCGACGGTAAAGCAGCGGCAATCTTTCGGATACTTTCGCGCCCCTCGGTGTTCACTAAGGGATGAAACCTACTCCCTCGCAAAAGCGGAGAGGTATCCAACAATCCCAATTCCTCTTGATGAGGAATTTCATAAATAGTCATATCTTTAGAAATTTGAGCTTTAGCAGTCTTGCGTATTTTTCGGCTGCGGTTTTTTCTTTGCGACCGAGTTAGTTGCGCAACTCTCGAACTCGACCCAATTTCAAACACTGACGGCGAGAAGGTGAATTTCTTAGACAGATTTTCGACGATCATAACCACTTTTCCCTTACCAGGAACGGGAAAGATAGGCTTAGTAGACGTCGTGGTGGCAGTAGTCTTTCCCTCCTGGTAAAAAGGAAAATCTCGTAGGCAGTTCAGGTTAAACTCAGCAGACGGTTCCTGAACCTCTGGGGTGGCGACTTTCACTATAAAGAATGGGGCTTTCCCGAGAACGACCTCAAGATCCCTGAATCCCGCCCCAAACTTGATGGTTGGAGCGATGTTACGGGCGCTACGACTCGTCGACAAGTTGCAGGAAAAGTTAAGCGTCAGACACGCCATCGCAAAAACATCAAAAAGAAGACCCTAGGGTTAGTTATTTGGCCAATGTGTCGTAATCATAGTGCGAGCACTACAAATTAACAGAGATCAATCTGTAAACCGAGTAAAATTTTTCATTTTAATTGGTGAAGATTTTTAAATTTTGGTAAAAAATGGTCTAAAAGTATGAAAATTTAATTAATATCAAGAAAATTAAATAGCAAGCGCAGCACAACACAATTCGATTTCATTTGCAAAATATCAAATCAAACTCGAAAAGACAAAAAAAGGAAAGTAAAGTTTAGAACCCAGCGTGGGACCGACTTTACAACACACAATGCTCAGGCGAAACTAGTTCAACACACCTATTGGGGTCTGACCCCACACAAAGATTAAAAAGTCCTTAATGGCCTCCTGAACCTCTCCGTTCAAAGGTGGTTTAATAGACGGTCCTGAAGTCCAAAGAGTTAATTGTACTTTCCCAAGACATAAATGGGTAAAACATGCCAACAGAAGAAGGGTAATTTGATCCAAGAGAGGCATAGACACATTACTGATGTGTGAAGGTAATATTTCCCTAATTCAAATGGAGAGCGGAGCTAATCCCCAGCGGAGTCGCCAGAAGCTGTCGACGCTATTTTAGTTTAGGGAGTTGCCCGTAAGAAACTGTCGGTCACCAGAATTGAAATCTTGTCGCCCGCTTCGGAAAGANAACATGCCAACAGAAGAAGGGTAATTTGATCCAAGAGAGGCATAGACACATTACTGATGTGTGAAGGTAATATTTCCCTAATTCAAATGGAGAGCAAAGCTAAACTCTAGCGGAGTCGCCAGAAGCTGTCGACACTATTTTAGTTTAGGGAGTTGCCCGTAAGAGACTGTCGGTCACCAGAATCGAAATCTTGTTTCCCGCTTCGGAAAGATGTTTTAATTTACATATAGATTTAAGTTTAGAAGAATATGAAACCAAACTAATCTCATATTTTTCATAGCTTAAATGAAAGAACACAATACCTCAAATCATGTATCTATCCCGAAGAACAAGCACAAGACTTGAGGATGAGGCTCGATAAGATAAACTAAGAAAAATATGACGTCCGTTTAGCCTGTGAAACCGTTTTATTTACCGACAAGTTCACCTATTTAATATGAATATATAAATAGGGTTTATATTAAGTTGGGTTTAGAAAAACTTCCTATAAGGGCAAGCTCTTATAGTTAATTACATCTTAAATAACTGAAATCACCTAAGAAAACTCTCGATAAAAATCAAGAAATATTATCTTCAAAGAGATGAAAATGATAGAACTTTTCAACAAAATCGGACAAAGAGGTGTGCAAAGGGTAATGGTTCAAACTTAGAACATTTATTATAAAATCCAAAGGAAGAACTAGGGGATGTCACAGATCCAAAAGAGAACATCGGTGACTTCCCAGTCTACCATATGGTTCGGCTTCAGTTTCGAGGAATAAAAATTCAAGAGTTTTATCCTGCCAATTTTATTTACTTAGGGCTTACATTCGTGTGAAACAATCACACAAATAGCCTAAAAGAGATGAGAATTTAGGTCGTGAAGGACGACAACCTCAGAATCCTAAAACGAGTTAGGGCTTCGAATGTACACTAGAGCTGCATAAATGTCTAAAAATAAGTTGAGGATTTATATTGCATAAGCAAACAACATCGAAATCATGTGGATTGTTGTTTTAACTTCTAAGGAAGGAATGATTTAACTGGTGTAGACATGTTCTGTTGTTGAAGATGGTCGTGCTGCCCACACTGCTAGCTTAAAACTCCTTATCGTGACAAGTTTAAGTTTTTTAGGGTGTCAGGTTATGATGTCAAATCAAGCAGTTCTATGGTTGTAGTCATTTAAACATTTTATGAGAGATGTTGAAGTTGTATAGTGTATGGAACAACAATAGAATGTGTAACACAGAACAACAGTAGATTATGCAATGAAAAAGAACAATACAACATGCGGAGTAAAGAAAGGTAAACTGTACAGCAGGAAAATGACTGCAAGAAAGTAACATGTTGTAAACACAAAGCAAACCTGTATACCTGGGAGATCCGCTATTCCTTAGATATAGTTGATGCAACAGGAACAAATAGAACATACTGAAATGCATCATATAAACGAAAGCAAAAGAAGAAAAGAAATGACACCCGGAAACTTGATAAAGAACGGTAAATGACCCACGATGAAAAATTTGGGAAATATCAACGAATAATCCATGACGAAAAGCTCGAGAAAATTGACGAGTAACAATTCAAATAAAATTCTCAAAACCTTGGAAAATCCCAGAGGAAAGACCACGAGTGCTTTGTCCAAAAATTTTGATAAAACATATGAAAAAGTCTAAAAAGAGGGGATCGCAAGCACTCGGGTAAAGCTAGGCTCAGATATATATTTGTACTCGATGGTCGTCAAAGGCTACTCCGCCACCTGTATGTACCGCCACTCGACTAGATGGGTGTCCTACTGAACCTAACTTAGGAGGGTACTCCTTGGCCCAAACAGGTAATCAACAGGTGGACACCAATTTTTTTAAATGTATTTAAAATTTATATTTTTAGCATGCACATAGATTTCAAACATACAAAAGTGGGTTGTATCAATTTTATTTGTAGCAAAAAAAATATATATTTTTGATTGAAAAAAGTGTATCAATTCTAATCAAATTTATTTTTATTAGTTTTGAAAAAAATGTAGTTGTCCACAAGTCGATCACACTGTCGGACGTAGGATTACGAACAACCTAAAAAGGTACGGGTCAACTCCCGCTAGTCTTATGTCGGTGAATGATATTACATCCTACAGTTCACCGGGTCCGTGGGGGTGTCTCGATGTCGTAAGATGGAATATCACTCTGTTCTACCACCGATGTGCCTTTGTCATCACCGCCCTAAGCCCCAAAACAAAACCGAACTAGTTGCGACATTGCTTGATGGTTTCACGTATAACAAAAGGTTATACGTGGACACTTATGTATCAGACATAAGCATCAAAAACCGAACCAAGAAGGAAAAAAAAACAAAAGTTGGGTGAGAGAGAGGAGGCACCGATCCACCTAAAACACCGAAAAGATGGAAGATGAATCGGTCCTCAAAACTCGTAACGAAAAGACCTGAGAAGGTAAGGCCCAAGGTCCTTGAATCAATCCGAAAGGATGTTATTTTCTCGCTTTGTTAGAATTGGATCAACCCAATTGTCATTTCCAAATCCTGTCTCGAACGAGTCGAAATGGGCCCGAACCGACACGATCACCCACAAATGACCTCCCCAACATCGGTGTCAATCCTCCAAAAATATCTTCCATAGACTCAATTTTAACCTCAATCAAATGCTCTCCCAAATAGGATTTGGGAATCTTCCAAAATTCATGAATTGAACAAAAGGAAAGTGACCCGAGGAAGACTACCATCGGCGCCTCCAAACTCATGCCAAAATTAAGATTTTCTAACTCCCAAATTAATCAATCGCTTCACACACCAAATAAACATAGAACCTTCCACTAAAGCCACATAAAAGCTCACAGTCGGGGTCAATAGAGAAGAGGAAGCAGCCACCAAGGCTCTCGGCCAAGGCCACCCATAGAACAAGGAGCTCACGGCTAAGGCAGGAAACAGGGCCAACAAAGGTTCACAGCTAAGCCAGGAAACAGGGCGAAAAGAGGCTCACGGTCAAGGCAACTCTCACGGCCAAGGCAACCCGAATCAATTCCACGAGGATCTTTGATATACATAAGAGAGTACAAAATATAACCATATTTTGGGATCCACCGACAATCATCCAATTAATTCAAGCCCAACAATAAAGACCAAATCAAATTAAACAACCCTCAATATGTCTCACGGGTAGGAGTAGGAAACCATCTGACAGCTCTCTAATAAAGACAGCACAACACACCAAGACAAGTTCTCGGGTGAGAACCTAGAACAAATCAAATCAAGCCCCCAAGCCACCTCTCAGGTAGAGACAAGTATAAAGCACAAAAACAGGCTCTCGGGTAGGAGCTAAACCAGCAAACCGAGCCCTCAACCAGAGCCAAAGGACACGCTTCCGAGGCTAATAAATGGAACTCAAATCATTAGGACAAAACCTCAACTAAAACCAAAGCCAAAGGCCTTGATGAAATCAATATCCCATGCTTCAATAGTGCAAACCGAGTACCAACAAGAACCAAACTGCACCGCAGCTAAGGCTCAAAACCAGGTCACAACAAAGGCTAGAAAACATCCTCATGCCCTCAAAATATCAAAACATAGGGCCACCACGTGTTTCGAATATGAACAGCTATAGAACTTTTCCAAATCAAGATAAACTTCTTCATAGCATGCATTCTTAAGCCAAAAAGAATTATAAGATGTCAAAACCGAGCCTTCCACACGCCTGAAAGACCAAATAAACCTCCAATGTCCCATGCTAGATAAGAATAAATGAAAAGCTTCATGATACATATCCTAACATGTTTGCAAGAGGAGCTAACATTGTCTCAAAGTCATGTTGCAACCCTCCTAATTGCTTCCAATAGAAACATGCCACAACAAATAGGAACATGTCATAGCTTCACCATTTTAAGCAAGTAATCAAGTCTAACTCCTAGAACATGCTCACAATTCCATTTCTAGATTCTTGAGTAACAAATATTTCAAAAATAAAGGTGCAATATCACACTAGCATGCTATACCATCCACAGCACCAAGCTCAAAGGCTCGGCAGAGGGAAAACCGAAAAGAAGCAAGACACGGGAGGGGGAAGAAGGTACCCCTTTGCAGCAAAAAGCAAAAAAGAAATTTTAAAAGCACTCCTCAACTTCAATCCTTCCTCCAACAGTAAATGGAAGCCAACCCAAGCACAAAAAAAAAAACTAAAGAAGCAAGTGAGAAAAGAAAATAGCAGAATTTTCCCTCCCTCCAAAAGATTTTCGACCCACTGAAATGCTCTAAACAGGCCCTAATATAGACCAGAAAAAAGAGAAAGAACGATTAAGAGATCGTATATGGCTCGAGGGATCGAGAGAGGAGGGATCCTCGCAAAGAATATGATCTGCCGCAGAGAAGATCGAACGCAGAACGCAAAAGATAGGATACGAAGGATGGGCGCCAGCAAGACTTGTCTCGCGTGAAAGAGACGCGCGCGGGAACGAGTCTCTCCAACGGCACGAAGAAGGAGCGGGTCAGGCAACCAAACGAGCCAACCCTAAAGCAAACGGGATCGAGGCACAGAAGGGGGGAGGAGGAGAGATAAAATTAGGTTAGGGATTAATATAAGTTATTAATTATAATACTAATAATAATAAAGTATTATTTATTATTATAATTAACACTTAAATGTATATTTTCCC
>NEWO01000909.1:55305-78741 GCA_003013225.1 Phalaenopsis aphrodite
AGCCCCCAAGCCACCTCTCGGGTAGAGACAAGTATAAAACACAAAAACAGGCTCTCGGATAGGAGCTAAACCAGCAAACCGAGCCCCCAACCAGAGCCAAAGGACAAGCTTCCGAGGCTAATAAATGGAACTCAAATCATTAGGACAAAACCTCAACTAAAACCAAAGCCAAAGGCCTCGATGAAATCAATATCCCATGCTTCAATAGTGCAAACCAAGTACCAACAAGAACCAAACTGCACCGCAGCTAAGGCTCAAAACCAGGTCACAACAAAGGCTAGAAAACATCCTCATGCCCTAAAAATATCAAAACATAGGGCCACCACGTGTTTCGAATATGAACAGCTGTAGAACTTTTCCAAATCAACATAAATTTCTTCATAGCATGCATTCTTAAGCCAAAAAGAATTATAAGATGTCAAAATTGAGCCTTCCACACGCGTGAAAGACCAAATAAACCTCCAATGTCTCATGCTAGATAAGAATAAATGAAAAGCTTCATGATACATATCCTAACATGCTTGCAAGAGGAGCTAACATTGTCTCAAAGTCATGTTGCAACCCTCCTAATTGCTTCCAATAGAAACATGCCACAACAAATAGGAACATGTCATAGCTTCACCACTTAGAACATGCTCACAATTCCATTTATAGATGTTTGAGTAACAAATATTTCAAAAATAAAGGTGCAATATCACACTAGCATGCTATACCATCCACAGCACCAAGCTCAAAGGCTCGGCAGAGGGAAAACCGAAAAGAAGCAAGACACGGGAGGGGGAAGAAGGTACCCCTTTGCAGCAAAAAGCAAAAAAGAAATTTTAAAAGCACTCCTCAACTTCAATCCTTCCTCCAACAGTAAATGGAAGCCAACCCAAGCACAAAAAAAAAACTAAAGAAGCAAGTGAAAAAAGAAAATAGCAGAATTTTCCCTCCCTCCAAAAGATTTTCGGCCCACTGAAATGCTCTAAACAGGCCCTAATATAGACCAGAAAAAAGAGAAAGAATGATTAAGAGATCGTATATGGCTCGAGGGATCGAGAGAGGAGGGATCCTTGCAAAGGATATGATCTGTCGCAGAGAAGATCAAACGCAGAACGTAGAAGATAGGATACGAAGGATGGGCGCTTGCGAGACTTGTCTCGCGTGCCAGAGACGCGCGCGGGAACGAGTCTCTCCAACGGCACGAAGGAGCGGGTCAGGCAACCGAACGAGCCAATCCTAAAGCAAACGGGATCGAGGCACAGAAGGGGGGAGGAGGAGAGATAAAATTAGGTTAGGGATTAATATAAGTTATTAATTATAATACTAATAATAATAAAGTATTATTTATTATTATAATTAACACTTAAATGTATATTTTCCCGCAGACGTGTCGTCGTAGTGAAACGAACGTCTCCCCTAGGCAAAATCGACGTTTCCGACGTGTTGGCGCAGTCTGTTTTGTCATCCGGAGTCGTTTAGACAACCTCGTCGATGATCGGGACAAAAACGCGTCGCGACACGAATTACGTTAAAAACTCGGCTCGAGCTCAATCAAATAGGAAGGTGAAAAGCACGACAACACCAGATCAACGCGTACAGTTAATCCTAGGGCCAACAATCCTATAGGAATGCTCCTTGAGCTTTCTCACAGTAGCCCACCTACTAAGTGCTAGAGGCCAAAACTGCTATGCAGAACTTCAAGTCGAGTGAAGAAAAGCTCGGAATTTCTAACGGGGAGGGCTCCTTTGCTAGTTTTCTAGGAATAGTCAATAAGAAAGTCCTACGGCTAGACCCCAGGCTATTAAAAAGGAGAGACTAGGCCTCAACCAAAAGTGAGGCTAGACCTCAACCAAAAGTGAGGCCAACAAGGAGGAAGGGAGGTTGGCAAGGGTCACAGGAGGAGTTGCGGCTAAGAGTGATCGGGCTGCAGTTGCAACGTGAAGCAAGTTATAACAGGAGATGGTTGTATGGAGGAGGGAATTTGGTACGAAGTTACGGGTTTAGGGAAGAGGTGGTGGGTAGATAAGAGGCTACAGGAGGGCTTGAGGTATCCAGCAGAGAGGAGTGGCACTCTGGGATCGTAGAAAGGTGACTGCACCAAGTCCGGGAGGTTGTTGGTTGTAATAAGCTGCTAGGAGGGGGGTTGGCGACGGAAAAGAAAGGGGCAGGTTGTTTTCGAGGGAGATAATCACCACCGGAGGGGAGAGATAAGTCGGAGCACCACCCTTAACATTAAATATAGCCCTCGAGAGGAGAATAGGGCGTCGGTGACTGTCCTCACAAATTGAAATCAGAAAAAATATAAGTTAAGAGAATAGGACAACAAGCACATATATAAATAGAAAATGAATAGGCGGAAAAAAAAAATAAGAAGGGGGGAAATTCCCGCCCAATGAAAAGAGGAAGGAGAGGACAATTCATCCCGTACCTCTTGTTGAACCGGGTTGAACCAGTTCAGCCCCTAGCCCCCGCATCAAGAACTTTTAAAATGAAGTGGTAAAGCCATCAGACAATTCATCCCGTACCTCTTGCTGAACCGGGTTGAACCAGTTCAGCCCCTAGCCCCCGCATCAAGAACTTTTAAAATGAAGTGGTAAAGCCATCAAAGCTTGGTGTGTGATTGGGCACCATCTCAAATATAGCATTCTAGATTTCCCCATTGGTAACATTTGACGTGAGCTGCTCAAAATGACCTTCAAGACAAGCTTGATTCTGCAAAAGTCCAGCCAATTCACCAAGTCGATAGGGGACTCCTTCCACTTGGTGGCAAAGAATCCATTCAAGTTTACCAGATAAGCTTTTGATACTCTGTGTATGTATCGTCTGCTCGCCTGTTTTTCTTCAGGTGGTGAATATCTAACTTAAAAAAGGACAAGTGGTGGATCCTCTTCGTCATCCATAATCACTGTCATTATTCGCCCTGCAGTTTTCAGACTGAACAACTGCCAAACGACTTCAACCCTCTTGCAAACTCCAACAATTTTACATAATCCCATTTTCTTGCCATATTACAACCTCTACTCACCAAATCCGATCCTACAACACTTTCTAAGAATCTTAGAACGGTGTTAGTAACTTTATCACAAGAATTATAGATCACAAACTAAAAACTTTACAGCATTAAGATCAAACAGTTGATAGAAAAATATGTAATTTAGTTTCATTTGGTATTGTTATGATGTGATGTAGTTCTACTACGAAGTTAAAGTGGATAATTATGTTGTAAAATTCCTAAGAAGTTATATAAGAATGATAAAAGGTTGAAAAAAATCATTATGACATTGATACGAGTGTTCGTGCAATTAAAATAATTATTGCATTTAAATTTCATATTATTATAATGTGATAGACCAATTTAAATTAGAAAAAAATTAGTTAAAAATGAGTTTATTTATTATAAAAAATTTTACTAGGAGACCATCTAAACCAACCATTATAAGAAAATTATTTTTCAACTTTAAATTAGTTGAATTTTTTTTCTCAAAGTAGTTGAATCAAGCACTATAATTTTTTTTTTTTTTTGCAGCACCCAATTTTAACAATTTAAAGGCATACCCTAAATTTTGTATCCCTCAGAATTCAACCCAAGATATGTAAAAAATAATTATATGTAAAATCGATCAATTTGACATATAGCACCAAGCGTGAATTTTAAAGGTGTGAGAAGATATAAAACTATGAAGTTATAAGTTTAATGAAACTTAATTATAATTTCCAACCCTTAATCCTGTCATTATTCCTATCCGACCTATTTCGCGACAAGCAACCATGGGATGGATCAAACGATTGAGATTTAACGAGATTAAGTTAAATTGTCACATTTCATTTCATTATCCCCTCCAACTCACTTTATTTTCCCGCGCCTGAAGTTCACGTAGTAGGGCGAGCCGCACAACCCGTAGAGAGCCGCAGGCAGCATTTTAGGGGTTCCAAGGAGAAATTGAAAGATAGGAAACCCTCCATTATGATATTCCACATTTTTTTCCTTTCTTAAATTTTCGTTTTGACATTTGCTATGAATTAAAGCATTCTCTGTGATTCCTTTTATTGTAGCTAGGTGATAATGATCGCAGAGCTAGTGAACCATGAGTTACACTCTCAACTAGGTCCAATTCCACGGGTGGCAAGGAAATAGAAAATGAGAAGGGAGGAAGGAAAGTTATATTCATTGTTAAATCACGAAATGAGCCAAGAGTTCATAAAATCCTGAGATGTTTATGAATTTAAGGTTATTTACACTAAGCAACATGCTCGAGGCGAGCTTCAAAAAACTTGTCGTAGGTTTACTCCATCAATTCAGGTAAAATAGTCCCGTGTTAACTTAAGAAAAATAAATCTGATTTTCATATGATTATGTGTTTAACAGTATTGCATTTAGAATTTTTTGCATATTGTGGATGAATGCATGCATAGACAGTATTAGTGCAAACTTGATTATCATTTACAATAACAAGAATTTTACCATGTTATGAATCTGCTAAAATTGTTTATTAAATCATTCATTGCTTGCAGATATATATTTATTATGACTCATGCATATGCTATATAAAATGCCTATCATGAATGCTTGTTATAGGAATTATAATTTTAAAAAAAATGCCACAATTGATGCTATGGTATGCAACTACATGGATACTTAAAATCATGGGATTCCCTACTCGTGAAATTAAGACAGAGACAAAACTTCGGGAATCATTGGGATCAGAATATTCAACGCTTCGGAGTACAAGCAAATGAATGAATTATGAAATGAAATGTATCAAATATGTTTGTGGAGATTTACTTAGACTAGTTCATCACCTACTGGGTCTTGATTCTATAAGTCCGAATGAATGCTGGTGAGAAATTAGTCTAACGAATCGTGCACCTCTATCGCATTGCATTTGACCCTTTTAGGGGGCCAGTTGAGGTGTGATAGTTTGAGCCAACCAAATCAGACAATAAACATATGTATTCTAAATACATTCAATGACAATTTCAAATAATAGCTATGTAAAAAAAACAAGAATAGAACAAACAAAATAATCAAGCCTTGCACTTGAGTAAGAGCATTGAAACTTAGAAGAGAATAGGGAAAAAAATAGACTAACACAAATAAATCACAAGTTAGGCCACCAGCTATAGTGTAATATATGGCATAATCCAACGAATTTCAAGTGGAATCTGCTTAAGAAATTATGAAACACAAATAGGCACTGGGGTCCGTTGCAAAATGTGTTTTAATTATTTAAGTAGACTAGAGTGAATTTCTGCTTTGTACTTATCAGAACCGACAGATTAAAAACTATAAAACTATTAGTAGTCTCAGTGGCATCAAATTTCTTAACAAAGCGTAGAACAGTAGTATTTGCAAAGAATTGTACACAAATTTTTTCAATCATTTTCACAAAGAGGTCTCTTCTTATGCTCTCCCAAAGGTCCTCTTGTACTTTGCTCGAGTTTAAAACTAGCCAATGAAGTAGGCAATATTCTCTCTCCTTCGAAGGAGGTAAAACACATAATAATTTTCCATCAAAAACATAACAAAAAGTATTTTGACCAAGCCCTTATTCCAAATGTTTTTAAAGAAGTAATCACAACAACAAGAAGCTTTTCCATGCTATTATATACGAGGTCAATCACATAATATTTTAAAAAGAACAAAAGCAAAGTCAAAACTTTATGCAAATACACTAGAAATAACCATCTTATACTCGTGCAAAGTTCTCCCATTGCATCAGTGAAACATCTTTAACCATCAAGGTGTGTTATAAAGGTTACTACACTCACATATCACTTACAAATTGGGTACATTTACAGAGATACTGCAGCAATTCAAGCCTCAGCTTACTTTTTGAGCACTTTGCATGAAAGGATAAAAGAAGATAATTATGACGTAAAATAAACTGCTTTAACATAAACTTGATAGTATAAACAACCAAAGTAAACATGAGTTCCACAAACCTGCCCAACTACTCTATGACCTCTGAAATCAATTATTGCCATGGCAAGATTGAAAAGCCCAGGAACATCAGCTTCTTGGTATGCTTTAGTTCCTTTCAAATCATTATTAGCAGAAGCATATGTTGCCTGCTCACTCTCAGCAATCTGCGTCTCAGCACCAGCATCGGATTTACCATCTGAAACAGTCTGAGTTCCTTTACTTGTGCTGGTGGCAGTGGAACTCAATTCCTTACATTTCCCATGAAATGAGTCACCACAATTCTCAGTGACTGTATTACTTGAAGTCTTTGTATCGTCTTGATCTTCAGAGAGATTAAAGTCAGCACTTGGCATCTGATCCTTGGATATAAATCCAAGGTCCGCATCCACAGCAAAGCTAAAGAATATGTTGTTGTGTACGTACCTGAAAATGAAGTATTAGGGGGGAATTGTACGAAATGGCACTAAGAAGTATATTTTTTTAAGTATGACAGCATAAGGGTACCTGAGAACATTGTATTCATTGCCTTTTTTTACAAATAAGGTGGGAACTATTAAATAATGCTCATAAAAATCTTACATTTGACAGTAGCAACAGATCAGGGCTATCCCAAACCATAGTAGTCATTTCCCAACCCCATGCTTCCTTTCCATTGCTAAACCAAACCACAGCCTTTCTTGTTACCAAACCAAACCTTATCACCAACTGCACCTCACTAGTAATCTTTATATCTTACACACAAACACACTAATCTCAACTTATCTATCATTTGGGTAGACACCACGTCCCGCAACTGTTTCTGTCTATTATGATAAGACTGCACACATTTTCCATCACAGTGAAAAAAGTATAAAAGATATCATGACGGAGCTATTATTTCACTCTCTAGTGAGGTCTATCAGATGATCCATTAAACTATTAGCTTCTCACCAACATCGCTTGGAAGCTTAAGCTTTTATATGCCAAATTTCATTAGGGTTGTAAATGAACCAATGCACTAGATGAACAACTCGAACTCCGCTCGATTAAAACTCGATCATGCTCATTCAAATTAATAAATAAACAAGTTGAACAAGTTTTAAAAGCTCGGATCTTAAATTAACTAAACATGAACATAGTCTAACTTTTTCATTTATGTTCCTGCAACAACAAACTCTTAAATACTCAATATTAAACTCGAAATAAATCTTTCAAACATATTATATTATTTAATAAAATTTAATTACCTAGAGTTTATTTAATTATAGATTTAATAATAATATAGTATTATATCAATAAAATTTTTTGATTAATTATTAATTATATATTTATTTTATTAAAGTTTAGATGTTAGATGTTAAAATATATAAGTTTTATGTAGTAAGTATGAAATGCCTCTTAACTCATCTTTAAACCCATGTAAACCTGATTTTCCCTCTCCTCTCTCACAGTTTCGTGTCATCCAATTTCGCTTGAAGCATGTGAAACCTTGAAACTGTGTCTCCCGATTTCGCTTGAATCCCTGAGTTGTTAGAGTATGCGAGTATCGAAGGCAACGGTGAGATTATGATGTACAAGGATCTCTAAAACTCTAGTGTCTCGTATCTCCCTTTTCCAATTTGCTCATAAATTCAACCTGATTTAAAAGTGGAGTTGAGAAAGTGTAATGCAATTATTGTAAGTTATATATATTTAAGAATAATCATGGTGCAACAACTCAATATGAAAGTCATCTATTAGATTTTCCAAAAAAACAAAGAAAATGACAAGTTCATATAATTATGAGAAAACCAACACCAACATCTGAATGTGGGAGTTAGGTGTAAACTTTAAAGTATGAGTATGGTCATGCTAAAAAATGAGAAATTGTATCTCATAAAATCATGGTTCATGAGTTACCTTCTATTTTTTACAAAATTTATAATCGATAAATTAGTATGTGAGATCGGATCTATAAAATTATTTATTAAATTTTTATATAAAAGTCTAAATAGATTTTTGAATTTTTAGCTCGTTCACTTTTCATAAACAAAACAACCACAAATGATGTGGGGCTTGGGGGAGGACCAGTCCGCCCTCAAGGGAGGGGGACCGTCGGCTCCTCCTTTTCCATTCTTTCTTTCCCTCCTCCCCTTTTCCTTCCTCACCTCCTTTCTCACAATTGCCTTTCCTTCACCTCTCCTTTCCTTTCTCTCCCCCTCACCTTTCCTTCACCTTTCCTTTCCTTTCTCTCCACCTCACCTTTCCTTCCTAAGCACCTTCCAATTTTGAATGCTTTCCTAAAACCTGAAATTATAATTCTATTCTCCTTCCTTATTTTAAAACTCTTTCCTAAAATCTAAAATATCTTTTTATTCTCCCTTCTTAATTTATAAGCATTTCCTAAAATCTGAAATATCTTTTTATTCTCCTTACATAATTAAAAAGTCTTTCCAAAAATCTAAAATCCATTTTATTCTCCTTTCTTATTGTGAATATCTTTCCAAACTTTGAATTCCTTCCTAAAATTGTTCAGGCCTCTTTATAAAAAGGAGGTGATGTGTTTAAGAATTGGGAGAATTTTTTTATATCTAAAATCAAGTTTTAGTCTTGATATTTTTCCCTTCAAGGACTGTCTCCGACATCGAGGTAGTGATCTGGTTGTCCCTTTGTCCGAGGTGGTGATCATCTCTACAGGTCCGGGTGGTGTTCCGGCTGTAGCTCGCCCTCAACGAGAGATTTATCTATCATTCCAATCTTCTTGTTGTTGTCCACCGGCTTCCCAGCCCAACAGCAGGCCACCACACTTCTTTCCCACAACCGTCGGTTGTTCTCCGAGCAAGGCCACAACTCCCTATAACCCATCCCAACACTCAATCCCTCTTCCTAAACAACCCAATTTTGCTGTACACTTGCCTACAATTCCTCCCGACACTTAGCCGACCCACTTCCAGCAGTCTATCTTGTTGTCCAGGCCTTTCACAGCACTGTCAGCACTCCCAGCTCATTGTTCACCATCCAAGATGCTGACGAGCCTCCCCGCTGCTGCCCCCACCATCCCAGATTGCTACCTCACCTTCCAATCTACCTCCCAACCACCCAACAAACCTTCCCGCCACCTTAACCTACTGCCTCCCTCATCCAGTTCACCTTCCAACCTTTGTTGGCCTCTCTCCCGCATTCACACTTTCTGCCCCTAATCCTCCGGATCCATTGGGTCAACCTCCATCGCCCTGGGATACACTTTCGATGTATTGGCTTGTGTCTTTGTATTTGTTTGTAGTTTATTTCATGTCTTGAAGAGTCATTGTAACCGAATTCAAATTCAATAATAATATTTATATTTCTTTAGTGACTTGAGCTTTCTCCTGTGGTATTAATTGGTATAATAGCCCAACTTTAGTCCCATCATAAAATTTCTAGCATCCGCCCCTACCCAATCCACCACACCAAATTTTTTTTGTTCTATCTTTCGTGCACTTCTTTTCTTTTTTTTCTTTGCTCCTTTCTTTCCTTACACAAATCCCAAAACCGTCAACTATGCCGCCAAGAAGGAATATGCACAAGCCTACCCCAGAAGAGATACGACGAGAACTCCTTCGCCTCCAACAGAGACTTATGGACATTAATGAAAAAATCCAGTGAGAATTTACCCTCGATCGTGATCTAGAAGGTCGAAATAAAAAGCGGGAAACACGGTACCAGTTCCTACCAACTTACTACCATCAAGAGTTGCAGACTCTACCTTCTGAAGAGAAGAGACAGCCTCACCAAGCGACTCCCCCGTGCTACTATTCACACCAGAAAATGTTACAAGTGCCACGAATTCGGACATTTGGAAGCAGAATGCACAGCAAGGTGAGTGATCCATTTCACGGAGCAGGGCGTTGTTGAAACCTGGGCTAAGGACACTTAAGAGCAGTTTGAATGAGAATTTTTATCCGGTGACGTCTTCCCCCGAGGAACTCGCTTATTCGTGGATACATCTGAAGTCTTTCCTCCACGTGATAAAAAGGAATAGAATAATTTTTATGAGATTATGATTCCTACATCCTAGAAGATGGAGAACTTATTGTTAAGATATACAAAGGTCACACATATTAGATGTCAGAATTTAAAATTTCAGTGGATGGTCTTAATAACGATCAACCGATAGCATCACATGCGGTTACACTTCCGACCCTCACCCCGAATGTTCCAAAAGTTTGGGACTAGAGGTCGGGTTGAAGTTCTTGTTATTAGAACAAAGTAGAAGATATCAGTTCCCCAAAACTTCAATGGTCAGAGGGAAGACCCAGAAGATGATAAAAATAACCCATCAACCAAACTCTTACAAACCCTTAAACCCACTGAGACCCAACGTGTCATAGATAAGAAACATATGATATATTTACTTGTTCAAAATTTGGCTCGAGAGAACCTACGTCAATGTGTACATTCGTCTCAGATTATACTAAACTAGCACAGATAGATAAGGAGGTATGCTCGCAAGTGGGAAAAGCTTCTCAAACGCTTTGGGAACTAAGGCAGTCGCCAGTGGGATCCAGGAAAGGCTAAAGAGAACCGAAAGCTTCGACAGATGAAATCGAAGCTCTTCCAAAGCCTCAAGACTGATGCAGGGCTCGAGGGAGGACTAATCAATCCTCAAGGGAGGGTGGCGCCACCCTCTCCTTCCCCTTCTTCCTTTCCATCCTCCCTGTTTCCCTTCCTTTCCTTTCTTCCTCCCCCTTTCCTTTCTTTCTCCCCTTTCCTTTCTCACCCCCTCACCTTTCCTTCCTAAACACTTCAAATTTTAAATCCTTTCCTAAAACATGAAATTCCAATTTTATTTTCCTTCTTTTAAAAACCCTTTCCTAAAATCTAAAGTTTCTTTGTATTCTCCTAGTTTATTTTAAAGGTCTTTCCTAAAATCTGAAATTTCTTTTTATTCACCTTTTTAAAAGCTTTTCAAAAATTTGAAAACATTTTTGCTCCTTTCTTATTTTGAAAGTTTTTCCATAATCTGAAAACCTTCCTAAAATAGGCCACCTCTCTTTATAAATAGGAGGTGATGTGCTTAGAGTTTGTTTTTAGTATCTGAAATCAGGTTTTATTCTTAGTATTTTCCCTTTCGAGAGTAGTATCCGACGTTGAGATAATGCTTCGGCTACCCTTCGCCTAAGGTGGTGATCGTCTCCACAGGTTCGAGTGGTGCTCCGGTTATAACTCGACCACGACGAGATATTTATCTATCCTTCCACCCTTCCTACAGTTGTCCACCTGCTTCCCAGCCTTACAGCAGGCCACCGCACTTCTTACTTAACAACCATCGGCTATTGTCCTCCCTCCAACCTGTTGTCAGCCTTCTCCCAGCAAGGCCACAGCTCCCAATACTTTATCCCGACACCAGTTGCACTTCCAGAGCAACCCAATTTTGGTGTCCATTTGCCTACAATTCCTCTCAACACTCAATCGACCCACTTTCTAGCGGTCTTTCTTGTTTTCCAAATCTTTCCAATCAGCGCTTCCCCGCTCGTTGTCCACCCTCCAAAAGTGTTAACGAGCCTTCCCCCTATCCCAGCTTGCTACCCCACCTACAAACCTATCTTCCAACTGCCCAACAAACATTCAAGTCACCTTAACCTGTCGCCTCGCTCCTCGAGTTTACCTTTCAACCCCTGTCAGCCCCTCTCCCGCATTCACACTTACTGTCCACAAGCTTCTGGACCCACTAGGCCAACCACAACCATCCTTGGGATACACTTTCGAGGTGTTGGCTTGTGTCTTTGTATTTGTTTGTCGTTTATTAAATGTTTTAAAAAGTCTTCAAAACCAATTTCAAATTCAATAAAAAATATTTGTGTTTTTTTTTGCGGTGTGACTTTCTCCTCCGGTATCAACAAATCAAATTCAAACATTGAAAATTTTAAAGAAATTAAGCTTGAGAAATATATGAAAGCTCGACACAAGCTCAAGCCGAACATGAACAACTTATAATTATACTAAAAGAAGTCAAAACTAATGATCTACTCGGCTCGATTACAACCCTAATTTTCATGTGTCACATATATCAAAACCTGTTTCTTTCATTGCTCCCTCACATTTGGGCAATCAAACGCAATGTGTCTAATCCGTCAAATCATTAGCATCTCGCCAACATTACTTGGAAACTTATACTTCTCCTTTGTGCCCTCACATTTTCATGTGCTAGCTATATCACAGCCCATTTCTTTCATTGCCCCCTGCTCAATGAATAAGATCACCCCCATGTTCCGACAATTAGATGCAATGTCTCCAAAATCCTGCTACTTAAAGCTCTTCCTGATTGAGAAGAATTTGGGAGTGAATTTCGGAGTGTTGATGACCCCTGCCTTTTCTTTAATGGATTATGTGCTCTAATGAGCGTGCTCGTGTAGCTCAATTTTGAGGTCAAGTCTTGTCTATAAAGTATGGTGGTCCCCTAATGGTCATGTCGTTTTTTCACTTTCAAAGCTAAACTTTGCACATCAAGAAGGGAGCAATAAAATTGCAATTGCAACACATTGTTGATAGATGGACTCAATCTCAAACCTATCTAGTCTCTGTTACTCTGGCTCCACAACTCACATTTTTGCGTGAATTGATCAAATTTGATTGTGTACTGCACAAACAAATTTGATTAATGAAGGCTATGGCATTTTAGGAGCATCTCATACCAGTAGTGTGGACGAAGACAATGTATTTGCACTGTATTTTCATTTTTACCTTGGGTCATGTGGTGATCTTGGAAGCTTTAAAATTTTGCACTTTGGGTCCTTGTTTTTGATAAAACATTGTGTTTTATTATTCCAGGTCAATTTTTCAAAAAGCGGAATAGATTGTAGAAAAAAAAAACTACGCAGAGATAGCCTAATTTATGAGGACTTTTTGTTATGAGGTTTGAGATTTCTCATAGACGCAAGCCCCTATAATTAATAAGTCATCCATAAAACAAATAACACTTTTGATTAAGGCTAATTATTAAGCACCAAATATATAGCATATAGTAGCATCAAACATAGGTTTTAAGTTATAAATTTTATTACTTTGAGCTTTAGAGAGGATGGTGGAGGAAACGTGACGAAGTCGACCAAAATCTCACGATTTCATCATCTCAGATCATCGTGGTCCCTGATTTACTTAGTTTGAGAAGATAGTCGACTTAACCTAACTGAAGGATTTTTATCAGCAAATATGCAATGCATCGTAAGGGATACTTATAAATTTGTAGGTGAATGTTTAAGGAGAGAAATTTAAGTAGATCATACACAAATGGTAGAAATTCATCTGTAAACATACAGGTTACGACCACGACCATATATTAACGTCATTTGGCAACAACCATTCGGTCAAACAACTCTGATCGTAACCGCTAACTTTTTTGTGGAGTCGTTAAGTCAAATCATGCGAAAAGAGGGCTTAGGCCGCATCTTTATTGGCGTGAGATTGCTTTGAGTATGAATATAATGATACACTAAATATTACGTTCGTTCTTTGTGAGTTAAAATTAAACAAAAATGTATCACCCTTGACAAAAAGTTGTGGATGGTAGAACGAATTTGTTTTAAATCTTTCGATGATTGATTTCAATTTGAATATTTTGATTTGTTAGTTTGAGAACTCGATTTGAAAATTGATTTAAAAGTTGTTCCCTCCAATTGAAACTTTCAATTAACACGACACACATTAGAGAATTTCCTTGTTTTATTTAAATCCTATCTATTTTACATCTTGCTTATAAAGGATCGGGCTTAAAATTGACAAATAATTGTAAACGAACCTTGTCAACCATATCCTGCTTATAAAAGATCAAGTTCACAGGATATGTATTATTTGAATTTTGAAACTTTACTTTGAAAACAAACCTCTCCAACTGAGATTCATAACTAACAAGGTCATCATAGTGTAGGTTTGAACATTTAAAATGCTTACATTTGCAATTTATTTGAAATTGTTACTTTAATATCTTTAAAATATTAGTCTCATCAACTCCAAAACTTATGAAGAGGATGGAACTAAAAAATTTGGACATGCGACTTTTTATACTTGATATTTGCATATTATTGAATGTAACAAACTCATCTACTCAAACCTTTAAGAGGAGGATTGGACGAGTCAAGTGAGATTTGCAACGTTATCCTATAGACAAGACAACCCGATTGAAAAGAACAATAATTTGAAAGGTTTGGATTTGGTTTTTAAAATATGAAGGTTCTTAAGTTTAAAATAAACATAGATTTTTCAAAAGAAATTTATCAAAACAAGAACTATTTGAGCGGAAGTTTAGCTATAACACAACATTTTTAGACCATTCAAATTTAGACACTTAATAAATTTGCTGCAACACATGCAGACATTTAAAACTACATTTTAAACAAAACGGTGCAGCATTCTCGAACTCAATATTTCATCATTCTATACATTAATTGGAGCACATGCAGATAATTAATTTCATCATGACTAAACTAGATAACGTTGTATGTCTTAAAGCGATGTGTATGATTTTAAAGCATAAATTAAACTAAGAATTGCTTTTAAAAACACATGTAAGACTTGAAGTTATATAATTTTATCTTAAGCGTCTGTTTGGGACAACTGCAGCTTTTCAGTTGCAGTTGCGCTGCCCCAAGAAACTGCTGCGGGGAAGCTTATTGTTTGTTTGTTGCAACTACGTGAAAGCAGTTGTGAGGCGGTTGTTTCTAGAAAAATGAACATTATGTCATGTTTAATAAAGTTGTTCAGCAAAATTGTTCACAGACAAAGAAATCATTCGAAAAAAAAAAAATCAAAAAGATAATGAGAAAAAGATCAGTTAGAAACTACAATATCTGTTAAAAAAAAATTAAATAATCAATAATTACCTTATATCTGATTAGTATTTTTTTAACATGATTATCATTAAAATCCTCATAATTGAAGATTATTCATATTTATTTTCATAATATAAATTACTTTTCAGAGCCTACTCTTTTCAAAACAAAAAGGCAGAATAGAAAAAAAACATTAATAAAATGACAAAAAAATGGAAACAAAATTTGAGAGTACCAAAACTTAAAATAAAAACAGTTCAACTCTGGTGTCATCTAAAAGAAATAACAATAGAAGGTCGTTAAACTCAAACACTCTGCAACACTGCTACAGTTTTTTATCATTCAATGATATAAAATAGTCTGTTGAAATAAGATAGAGCAAAAGTTCAGTAGTTTTATGGCAAAAGAACAGAACAAACTGGTCAGTGAGGGTCGAAGATGGAAAACTCTTACAAATATCCGCAGAGCGACAGTCTGGTTCCTCTTCCAGGTTGCTCTGCTAGAGGGCCTTGCCTTGTGATGGAGATGGCCCTTTCGGCGAAGCCCCCTATACTTTTTCCCAGTGAAGGTAAGTCCACGAAGCTCTCTCCACTGTATGCAGATCGACCAAACCTCCTCCCATTAAGTTGGTCGCCTCTACAATGAAAACCTTGTTAAGCCCAGATATCTCCATGGTAATTCTAATCCTGTGCAGCTCCATTACCCCAATCTGCCTTCAACATCACTAAGATCCTTGCGTCGATCCTCATCAATCAGAATCTCTCTGTACAGTAACGGCTACCTCACGCCCCAAATCGAGCATCAAGTGGGGCGGCTTCCAGGGGGCGCAGACGGCTATGAGGACTTCGCGAGGGAGGGTGGGGCAAAGAGGTCAAAGCAGATGGAGAACGCGAGGCGGCGGGGTCGATCCCGCGGCCCGTGGTCCGCCTATTTTAGAAGCAGGCAGCCGCAAACGCGACATCCAAATGAGAATTTTTTTCTCCGCTTTGCGGTCGAAATACGTGGCCCCAAACTGAGCCTTAGTTAAATAAATGCATGGATGTAAGCAGAGACTCATTTAAAAATTTTGAAATGATACATTATAATCGGTAGCAGGTGTATTATAAATCCATTGATGAAAAGATATATAAAATCACATTTAAAAATTGCATTTATGTGATTCATTAACCCGAATATATGTATTTAAGTAAATCATATACAGGTGTCTTTGTACTAGGACAGATTTATATATGATCATTTTCAAATATGATAAAAGTTGAAGTTAAGAAGAACTTGAATCACATTAATTGCCCATGTTCCGCCGATTTTAGCGGCGGGCGGCCGCGAACGCGCCATCAAAACAAGAAATTTTTTCTCCGCTTCGTGGTCTGGGGCCGCGATGCGTGAAATACACGGCCATAAACGGAACCTTAGTTAAATGAATGCATAGATGCATGCAGATATTCATTTAAAAATATTGAAATGCTACATTCTATTCAGTAGCAGGTGTATTATAAATCCGTTTGTGAAAAGGCATATAAAATAACATATACAGGTGTCTTTGTACTAGGACAGATTTATATATGATCATTTTCAAATATGATAAAAGTTGAAGTTAAACAGAACTTGAATCACATTAATTGCCCGTGTTTAGCCTATTTTAGCGACGGGCGGCCGCGAACGCGACATCAAAACAAGAAATTTTTTCTCTGCTTTGTGGTCTGGGGCCGCGATGCGTGAAATACACGGCCCTAAACGGAACCTTAGTTAAATGAATGCATAGATGTATGCAGATATTCATTTAAAAATATGGAAATGCTACATTATATTCAGTAGCAGGTGTATTATAAATCCGCTGGTGAAAAGGCATATAAAATAACATTTAAAAATTGCATTTATGTGATTCATTAACCCGAATAAATGTATTTAAGAAGATCATATAAAGGTGATTTTGCACTAGGACGGATTTATATATGATCATTTTCAAATATGAATAAAGTGGAAGTTAAAAGAGAACTTGAATCACATTAATTGCAGGTTATCAAATATATTCATAATGCTTTATATGTCTTATATGCATCCTACTTGGTTCTTTTGAAGTTACATTCAATTATAGTTCATAACAAAAAATTTCCCTAATTTTTCTATCATTTTTAAGATCCAATTAGTACATAGTCCAAACAATGTCTATAAGGCACATTGGGCCTTCATTTAACTATCAAAAATTAAATACAAATATAAATTTCCCTAGATTGGTATGTAAAATTTCCTAGGCAGTACATAAATTTTGCTGAAAAGATATTAATGTTTTCCAAAATGTGTACCTAAGAAACCTCATTTTTAAGATCCAATTAGTACATAGTCCAAACAATGTCTATAAGGCACATTGGGCCTTCATTGTTCTTTCTACTAGTAATAGCGGTCACGATATTGAGACGGAGATGGCGCAGATGAAAACGGCGAAAGTTTCAAAAATATTTGAATATAATGGATGTCAATGCTTTCCCGCTAGCTTTGATTGTGCCTATATGCGTGACGACGGGCGAACATATAAGGAGACAGTTTCGTACGAGGGTTGAACAAATGAGGAAGTGAGACGGAAGATGAGAGGCGTTCGAACAAAGAAGAGACAGTGGAAAAAATAAAAAACAAATGGTGAGTAATTCCTGCGTCTCGTGCATGATTTTTATTGTTCGAACAACAGAGGGAAGGCCCATGCAACCTGTTAGAGAGAAAAATCATGACTAAATTTGGGATTTTTTTTAACGGTCAACAGATTTTGCTCTTTCATTCTCGTTGTCAAAAAATATATAGATCCTCCCAACAAAAAGATGCATTCTTTCTGAATTTGACGGCTGGCAATTTGATTATCTTGGGGAACTTCCTTGTACTCATATTCATTTCACTATTTAACCACAAATAATTCATCCAAATCCAAACGACTGTCAAAACCAACAAAGTCAATCTTCACCACAAAATTAATCGTGCATTGGTTCTTCATCGGTAGGAACTTAGTAAAAGGGTTTGATTTCTTGCTCTCGATCTGAAAAGTCACCATTATAGCTTTAGGTGTCACTCTGGGTTGTCACCTCTCAAGGACAGCAAGCATTTGATAAAGTTGGAGGATCTCTCTTTGCATATCTTATATTGTCAGCTTTAAGACACCAATTTGCATATTTTTTCTAGGAGACAAGGTGTTCATTTTCACAAAGTTAAGATCTTGACTGACAATGCAAGGGTAAGAACATTTTTTTATGAAGGTATTATAATAGGTTATGTGAAGTTTAGGTTTAGAGGATGAGAGAAAATAAATCCCTAAAGGTTTAAAATTTATTGAGCATCAAATAACATCGTTCTAAGATTCCTAGAAGGTGTGTAAGGATTGGATTCGATGAGAAAGGTTGTGGAATAGCAATAAAAAAAATATGTGAGGTTGGTGGCAGCTATTCGGATTGAAAACAGCGGAAAGAACAATGAAATGATACTTCTAGCAAGGCACGATTGCCAAGAGAAATTCACAACATAATTTTGAACATGCTAAAAACACACTTGTAAAAGAAAGAGAATGCAACACTCCTTATAGCACAAAAATCAGAGAACACAATCATAAATGCATAAATACAAGCCAAAATTCTCAAAACCAGAGAAGAACAGCATAAAAAAAGTTCCCAAAGCAAAATTAATCCTAATAATTATCTAAAAAATGTAAATAGAATCCCCTAGGCGGCGGCCACCCCATGGCGTCTGAGATAGCATATAACAATCCCTCGTGGATCGGTTTACGCACCTTGATTCGCCAGAAAGCGAGAGAGAAAGATCGAGCAGTGATAGTATCAAACGTGAAAGTGGGGCAATGTTGGATGCGAAAATGGAATCAGGATCAGAAGCTTAAGCAGAATTACGATTGGGAACCAAAGTGAGAGCAGGATCAAATTGTCTGCATCACCTCAACTTCAAGGAGCGGGATTCACTCAACATCCACTCGGAAAAGCTTCCGAGCAGCTTTCAAAGAAAAGCTTCCGAGAGCAGCAGATGAATGGTGAAGAACTCTGCTCTTCCGCTACAATGGTCTAGGCATTAGTTGTCAAGCCACAATAAATCATGCAATTGTTTTTCTTAATCAAATTCTCTTCAGTGCCAACTCGCAGCATTGAACAATGAATTAAATTATGTAGTAAATTGAATCACAGGTAGTTTCCTTACTCCATCTCAGGAAACCCAAACTACTGAGCAAATGGGCAGAAAACAATGCTCATATTTGCGGAAGAGCCAACAGATTTCAAGCTAATAAAATATATGTTGGGTTTAAATAACATATTATGAGCTTTATCATTGATCAAATGAGATCTTAAGTAAGACATAACAATTTCAAGTTCTATTTCATAGCATAAATATTGCTAGTGTACAGCCCATTAGAACACATCAAAGCATGGCATCTAAAACTGATAATATTAATTATTTAACCAACCAATATATCATCATCACTGTGGCGCAAGTATTTAACTTGGGATATAGCATCTTTAAATTCACTCACATGTGGAAACACTCTGGATCAGTTGGATTAATAGGAGGAATGCATCTATTTATGACTCCAATTGCACCATTAGTTGCTGCGTCTACAAAATCACAAGTCACCTTATAAAGCGCCCTGTCACGTAAGATCCTGCAAAAAGAAATTCATGGATAGCTGATCCCTTAAATATTGTCCACTTGAAGGAGAAAAACTTAGCAGAACTTATGAGTTCATGTCGTAATATGAGCCCAACTTTGCACCTTTCCTGAAGACTCTTGTGAGGAAACTCCCGACAAGACTGTAACTCTTCATTCCAGTCCCTCTGCATTCCAATTATTTCACTCCCATAAGAAAGAACCAAGGCATCCTCTGCTCTTGCTGCATCTCTGGAATGATCTGTTTATATAAAAAAAATATAGTTCAATGACAAAAATCTACAAAAAAGGATTTGCTAGATGCCGGTAAAGGACGGTACTTAATGGAAAAAATTTTAATAGATTACCCAAAGGGCCAAGTTTTAAAATAAGCCATTGTAATTTACCAGGAGGCTAACTAAGGCTCATGGTACTGAAATTTCTTAAAATGCATAAAAGAGAGCTCTCAATGGAAAACTAGCCTATACCAATTCTGTTAACATGAATTAATTAAAAGATAAAGCGGATGAGGATTAGTCAAGATCTTTAAGTTCAGCATGTGCATTTCGCTAAAATGGGAGAAAAAAAATACAGCAGTCATACCTTCGGTTTACAAAATAATAGCTATTATAAAGGAAAAGTTTAAACATGAAATAGACTTCATTTCATACTCCACCATTTTCACTGACGAAATTTATTCATTAATGCATTTTTTTTTTATTATGTAGCATTATACATAGATCAACATAATCAAATAACTAAAACCCATATAAAGAAACATAAAGGTTGAGCTATATGGTCATCATTGGAAAGTGAAAACTCATTGTGTTGCATCCAAATTTTACAGTTTGAGATGCAACACATTAAGTTGGAGTTTGTAGTGGAGTCTTTACTGCAGTCATAGTAATATCATAAGTTCAAGATCCTGAAGATAATAAACACCATATATTCACATTCACTGCATGATACATTTCATAAACATAACATATGAACAAAGAGTAGCCTCAAAGGTTCTGAAATCAAATCATACGACAAGACAAACTCTTAAAGCTTCTATGAGTTACTTTTTAGGTATTTTACAACAACTCAATGAATCATTATAAGTTTTGTTTCTATAGACCAGAAAATATGATCAAACCATCAAGAGTTACAGCGACAGGTATAGGATCTCATTCCAAGAGGGCTAATCAGAGAAAGAAACAGTCCATATGTTGTTCCCGCCCTGATGGTGCCCAAAAAGGATGGGTCGTGGAGAATGTGCATTGACAGCAGGGTCATCAACAAGATCACCATCAAATATCGGTTTCTCATACCCCAATTGAACGATCAATTGGACCAGTTACATGGAGCCACCCCCTTTTACAAAATTGACTTATGCAGTGGTTACTACCAGAAACAGATGAAGCCAAAGGACCGAGTGGGAGACCTCTTTCAAGTCACAAGATTGGTTATACAAGTAGACAGTTATGCCCTCAACTTGTCAAATGCGCCTAGCACTTTTATGAGGTTGATGAATCAGATATTTCAGCCACATATTGGGAAATTTGTGGTGGTTTACATCGATTACATTCTAGATTACAACTGATTCGATAAGGAACATTTACAACACCTAAGGAAGGAGTTCTAAGTCTTGCACGAAGAGAAACTATATGCCCACCCAAAGAAGTGCCGCTTCCTGACGGACCATATATGTTTTTTTGGGTTATATTGTTCCTCGTGCAGGCATTAAGATGGATCCTAAAAAGATCAAGGTCATCGTGAGCTGGAACGCAGTGCAGCTATTCACCAAACTGAGGCTAGCCTCTTTCTACCGAAGATTCATCAGGAACTTCAGCACTATCACTGCCCCTCTGACAGGGCTTATGAAAAGAAAAGAGTTCAAATGGACAGTTGCAGCCCAAACCAGCTTCGACACACTGAAGGAGAACTTAACCCAGTAGCTCCTTTTTTTGTTTACTTGAAAGAATTTTTAGTCTTATACTGATCCTTATTAGATTAGTAAGGAGATCAATTTCGCCCAGTAGCTCCTTTTGGAAATGCAAGCAGCAAACCATTTAATGATCTTGCCCTTATTCATCATTGTGTGTCAGATGAGCTACCTTTGGAGGCATGCTCTTGATATCATTACGGGCATTTACATACATACCACACAAATCTTTTGTATGTACATATCTAACACCTAAACATTCATATTTACATGCATACCACTCAAATTTTTAGCATCATATCAAAATTACCACCATCACTATCTTTTTAAAAGTGAAATACATCTTTTCATGCTTGAGATTTATGACACCAAGGTGTTTTAAGTGTAAATAACAAAATTTGGGTGTTAGATATGTAAATACGTAAGAATTGAATGGTATGTAAATTTTCCTAATCTTTATTATAAAAATTCTAAACTAAGCGGTTCCATTCAATTCAAAGGTTAGATCAATTATAAAATGTATGTATACATTTGATTTGCACAGCTTGCACTTATTAGTGAGCTATTCTATGAGAGAGCATAGTTCTAGAAGCATTATATAAAACTAATTCAAGGTAACTCATTGATAGTTGTGAAAGAGGCCTCACCTTCTAATTCAAAACTAGTATTCTTCATCGTCATTTTTTTTATCATGTCCATTGTCTACAATTTGTTGGATTTTAGTTGGAGTTTCTTTAATTGCAAAGCCTTTATGGAATCCATTTGAATTGGTTTCTTTTATTATTAGGGAATCTGGAATCCCTCCTTACGAAACTATTGATTTAAATTTAGATTTCTATTTTGACCCCATTGATGTAGGATGACATAGAAAGGATTCTCTAGTTTATATCAACAATGAGATGCACAAAATTGTTCAAATGCACTTAAATTTGTGGAGCACAAACTCTTAAATTAAACAACTATCAATTACTTTCAATTGAATTAAAATTATAATGATTTCACATAGATTATGTATAAACTTTTTACTATAAATAATTGAAAGATTTACATATTTACCACTCAATACTTTTACATTTATATATCTAACACCTAAACTTCTACTTGTACAAACAGGCCACTTCAAGATATTGAGAATGCAATGAAATTAGTGCAAGTATTTAAGCAACGATTACAAATGATGAGGGAGAATGGATGGAATTCTTTATTGGATGAAGTGTTTCATTTTTGTAATGTTTTTCAAATTAATGTTCCAGATATGAATTACATTTTCAAGGCTAACCGTCGGTCAACACGTGTAAGATAAAAAAATGACAAATGTACATTATTATCTTATTGAGTTACTTTATAATATGATTGACGTGCAACTTCAAGAGTTAAATAATTGCTTTTCCGAAGCAAGTACCGAGCTACTTCTTTGTGTGGCATGTTTAAACAAAAATAATTTATTCTCCACTTTTAATAAAACGAAATTCATTCGTTTTCTAGAAACATATTCATATAATTTTTCTACCATTGAGTTTATAGCACTTGAGCATCAACTATCCACTTATATTATTGATATGTGTAGTGTCATTGATTTCACATCGCTAAATGGTACTGTTGACCATGCAAAACAGTTGTTGCTGCTACAGTTGAAAGAGCATTCTATGTAATGAAGATTGCCAAAAATCGATTACGTGGTTGAATAGATGACGATTGGATTAATGATTGTCTTGTACTGTAGATTAAAAAAGAAGTTTTTGATTTGATTTCGAAAGAATTTTTTGATTTGATTTCGAAAGAAACTATTATGCATTATAATTAAAATATACAAATAGATTGAAAAGGGTGTAATATATTTCAATTTATTAATTTAATACAAAAATTTATCTTGAATTATGTTATTTATTTTATTTATTTATATTTTATAATATAAAAAGTCCCCCCCCCCCCACCTCAAAATGAGGTTGGTTCCGTCCCTCAAAGTAAGCCAACGGGCTCGCGAGCATAAGCCTGCACACTGATGAGCAAAGGTGCAAATTTGTTGACGGAAGCGCATAAGCGTGTAGCAAGTGTGCTGGCGTGCACAGACATGCGGTCGTGCAGTCGCACGAGCTCATACTTAGCAACAACTACTAACACAATTCTAGTTTTTATCATTTATCAAATTTTCTTGATTTAATTAATCATAAACATAAAAATATTGAACCATTTAATAGAAACTTGTATGT
>NEWO01000909.1:96479-111016 GCA_003013225.1 Phalaenopsis aphrodite
GAATGACCTTACAATCTTTACAATCACGACGATCTCTTCTTCTCATAAGAAAATAATCAATTTGTGTTTTATTAGATCCACTTTTATAAGTAATAAGATGTTCATCCCTTTTTTGAATAAAGTATTAGTAATAACAAAATCATACGCTAAAGCAAAATCTAAAATAGTTCTAACTTCTTCATTAGTTACTCCAAAACCGTAGCCACCATGAATATTTCTGAAATCTTCTACCACTCTACCGACATGTCTATTTAAATCTCCTCCAATAAAAATTTTTTCTTCAAGAGGTATCATTTGTATTATATCTTCTAAGTCATTCCAAAATTTATCTTCAGACTCTGTATCTAAAGCTACTTGAGGAGCATAAACACTTATAATATTAAAAATCTTAGTATCAATGATAATCTTAAGGGTTATAATTCTATCACTAACTCTATTAATTTTTACAACATTATCTTTCAAACTCTTATCTATAATTACGCCTACACAATTTCTAGTGCGACTCTTACCAAAATACCAAAGTTTAAAACCTAAATTATCAATCCCCTTAGTCTTTTCTCTAACTCACTTAGTTTCTTGAATACATAAGATATTAATTTTCCTATGAATCATAATATCAGCTAATTTCAGTAATTTACCATTGAGAGTGCCTATATTCCAAGATCCTATCCTAATATTAGTTTCATTAGTTTCATGGACTAACTTCTTTACCCGCATTCGCCTGTAATGTGGGAACCCTTGCTTATTTAACACTACACCTGGGCGCCGGTGTAGCAGCCCTTGCACACTTTTCACTGTATTCAGGCTATACAGCGCATCACTTCCAGGGGACACCCTAGCACTTCCACAATGATCAAAAGGATTCATGTCATGATTTTTTTTCGACAAGTTTTACGCTGGTTGTCGCCTACCTAACGCAACACCAAACCTCCTTTTAACACTGAACATGAGACCTCGGCTCTTGTGTCAATAAGTGTTGATACTGACAAAGAATAGCGTGCAAATCATAATGCAAACATTGCAAAAAAAACATCATATGAATTAGAAATGTTGAAAGCTTTATAATAAACCTACAAATTGAAAATTAACAACAAAACAAAAAGGCCGAGTTTAGGAAACCATGAAGTCTTCTACATACTTAAATGCAATCGTTTTTACCAAGGAACAATTAAAGCACATATAAAAATTGTCACACTATCCAAAATTATCTTCGACTCCATCTCGCTTTTCAGCACAAGGGTAACACTCTATGCATTGTTAGGTTTTATTTCTAATTCTATTCATCATTAATTAATTGATTTTTGTGCAACTGATCATATAACTGGTTACTCTAAATTATTCTCATTCTACAAACCATTTGTAGGGAATAAAAAAGTGAAAATTGTTGATGGCTTTTTCTCGATAATTGTCGGGATAGAGACTGTCAGACTCATCTGTTGTTAGCTCTTCGCAATGTGCTCCAAATATCCCAATTTATATTGTAACTTGTTGTTCGTTAACAAATTTATCTTCGAAAATAGTTGATTTCTACCCTATTGTTGAGTTTCTGGAATTTACCACTAGAATTATGATTGGCAATACTAAAGAAAAAAATGGTTGAATTATTTTAAAGATGGACTTAACTCGAATAGATAATATCAAAGTACTTATTTAAATTTTATTTTTGTTTTCAAGGACAATGATATTATGTTATGTCAATAAAAATTATGTCAACCTAATTTTTAATGTTTAAAATACTTATATTTTAATTTTCTTTAGAATAAAAATGTCATCATTTTAATGTGAAGTTTGTCATTTTGTTAAACATCATTGTGCATCTTTTCCTCTCCAAGCTTACAAACCAATTACACTATTTACTCTGATTCATAATGATGTTTTGGGTTCTCATAATACTATTATTCTAAGAAAAATGCTATGAATTTTATATATGATCACACATAAGTAAAATGGGTTAATAATGAAAGTAATTTGAAATAAAAACAACTTTCAAAAACTTTTTCACCATGTTACCGACACAACTTTAAAAAATTATATAACTATTACGAAGTAAAAATAGCCAAGAATGTAATTCAAAAAGATTTTGGGCCAACTTTTTTTGAAAAAAGAATAGTTCATCAAAGCTTTTGTGTCAACACTCCACAACAAAATAGTATGGCTGAAAAAAAGTAAACACTTACTGAAAGTAACTCAGGCAGTGTTGTTACTAAACATGTGTAAAATATCTTTGGAGCAAAATCAAGCTTAGTACCATATTCTTCATGAATAGAACACCAAATAAGATTTTAACTCTGAAACACCTTGTCATGTTTTTCATAAAACATATCCAACAAATTGGTTCTCATCTTTTTGCCTTTAAGGATATTTGGATGTATTGCATTTGTTCACATTTATAATCATAAACAAGAAAACTTAAACTATAAGCCAAATAGTGTTTGTTAGTTATGCTCTCACCCAAAAATAATATAAATATTTTGATCATATTTCTAAAAAAAATATTTGTTATCATGAATGACATTTTTTTTAAATGACAACTCTTCTTTACGCCTCTTCTTCACTGAGGGGACAAAAATATAAATTTTGATTACTATTTTCAAAATCCTTTTGAAATCATAGGAGAAAGTGGATCGAGTCATTAAGATATCAAAGATAATTTAAGTCTTCTTAAAGTGTCATCTCATGATATTCATTATCCTATAACAACTACAAAAAAAGAACTATGACATTGATAACATTTGATATTTTCTACTTGAGCCAGAGGAAAACTCAAAAAAAAAATAGTCTATGAATCATTTGCACTACCCAGAATCCGTGAAGTAATGTCCTCAATAAGCCTTTACTTTATTGAATGTTTAGTCCACTTTATATTAAAGTTTTGCGTCTTCTAGTCCTGAACTTGAATCGAGTTCTAATCTTAAGTTTCATAATTCTAATGTTTTCATTGTTGCTTGTTAGAGGGTGAAGTCTTGCACTAAACGTCCATTGTCCTATGAAAATCTCTCGCATATTTTTCATATTTTTACCTCACAATTATCTTATATGGAGATTTCTAATATTATGCAGGATGCTTCAAAAGTTCTTAAGTGAAATAAGATTGTCTTCGAGGAGATAAAAGCTCTTGAAAAAAATGACATAAAAATTACTTCATCTACTTATATAGAAGACAACTGTAGGGTTCAATTGGGTGATTATATTCAAATATAATTATGACGGCTCTCTAGAATAGTATAAGGCTCAACTGGTTGCCAAAAGATTCGCGGAGACCTATGGTGGGATTTATTTAGCGACATTCGCCCAATCGCAAAAGAAAACTTCAAGAAAACTCTTTTGTTACTTGCAGCAAATCTTGACCGGTGCCTATGATAACTGAATATAAAAAAAACATTCCTCAATAGGGACTTAAAGGAAGAAGTGTGCATGAATGTAGCTCGAAGATTTAGTGAGAAGTTTGACACAAACGTGTGTAAGCTAAAAAAATTCCTTATACTGATTGAAGCAATCATCGAAAGTGTGACTTGAGAAATTTACTATGTTTGTTAAGAGTCGAGGTATAATCAAGTGTTAAGAGATCATACAATGTTCTTTAGACATTCAAAAGATGGGAAAATAGCCGTAATGATTGTTTATATAGACAATATAATTCTTATCGGATATGACATATGAGATGAATCGTTTGAGAGACTTCTCTTTCATCAGCTTTTGAGACCAAGGATTTAGGATTTTTGAGATTTCTCCTTGGCATCGAAATTGCTCGATCGAAGAAAGAAATCATTATTTCCCAACAGAAGTGTGTATTTGATATTTTAAGAAAATTGAGGTGAGTGTAGGTCAGCAGACACTCCGGTTGACCTCAATTAGAAATTAGGAGATGGGAAAGAAGGTGATCTATTGAATACATTTTCGTACCAAAAATTGATGAGCAAGTTAATACATTTATCACATACACAACAAGATATTATTTTGACTTAGTCTGGTAAATCAATTTACGCATTTTCCCTATGAGAAACACGCTGGAGAAGTTAATAGGATTCTCAAATATCTAAAAAGCACACCAGATAAGGGCTTACACTTTCAAAAAGCCACACAACATAATATAGAAGCATACACTGATACAGAATAGGCGGGTTGAGTTATTGACAAGAGATCAACATATGAATATTATACTTATATCTAAGAAAATCTAATTATATGATGAAGTAAGAAACAAAATGTGTTTGTGAGGGATTGTGCCAAGACAAAATAAAGACTACGGCTAATGGAGTATATGAAATGTTATGGTTGAAGGGAATTCTTGAAGAGCCACATATCCCAATAAACATGTCAATGAGTAGTATTGTGATAATAAAGTTTTCATAAGTATTACAAAAAATCCAACGCAACATGATCGCACAAAACATGTGGAGATTGACAGGCACTTCATTCCCGAAATTTCTTTTTTTTTTCCTTTTTTTTTCTTTTTTTGGGAAAACTCAAGCTAAGAGTTCACGGCCATTCATAATTTTCAAGAGAATTAATGACAACACATACAAGATTGACGTGCCCAAGAACTATAACATTTATGCAACTTTTAATGTCGTTAATCTAATGGCGGCTAAAAGGATTCAGGAGCTTACGGTGAATAAGCAAGCATCTTCTACCTAGAGAGAATTACGAGGGTCTCAATTTCCTGCAAACAACGGGAAGGGTTGCCACGTCCGCCTGGGACGAACATATGAAACAAAAAAACCGAATGCAATTCTCTTTTATCTGGTCTCATCCAGATATTCCAACCACTGATGGCTATGCCAACCCCTTAGGGTCTTAATTAACTTAATTAACATTAGTATTATGGTTAATTGCATCGAGAACTATATATTTGTTTGTTTTAGCTGGTTCAAATAGTTTTTTGGTTTTAATTTATACTAGTTTGACATTTCTTCTCAGATTTCTCTACTTTGAGACAATGCAATTGTGCTCTTATAAGTGATGCATGTATCTTGTTAGAGCACATGTGGTGGATCCTCCTAACATTTGTACTGCTTCGTTTCTTGCTCTCGGGTGTAGTTTCCCTGCTGTCCTGTACATGCACTTGCTGCCTATTTCCCCTTATTTGTTGCTTTGGCAAATCAAATATTCAGCGCTTCTATGATCCTACACCATAGTCAATACTTATTTTGATCCTATTACATCGTTTAGGTATTCTAGAAGGAAGTCAATAAGATTACTCCCTTCACATCGGGTAAAATCCTGTGCACAAAATTAACGAGTAATGCCTCCCTTTATATGTTATGAATAATACCAAACCAATTATTTTCAACGGGGATAAGAATAAATCACAGGGTCGTAAATAGAGAACTGCAAAACGTAAAATCAAAAGTTGAGAAGTAAAAGGCATGTGACAAGTAACAAGGCAAAGATGGATCACAGGGGAGATAAATAGAGGTTAAGCACCTAATCTAAAAAATCTGACTGTGGCAATTACCTGTTTCATCAAGAAGCTAATTCAATATTGCATAAATTTCTTAAAGTTATAAAAACTTTTTTGAGTTCAAAAAAATAAATAAATAACATACACAATTATAACCATAAATCCTAAAACCTAGAACCAAACCCAAGCGAACAATCGAACCACTAACAACCTTTCTAAATTCCAAAATTTTTAACAGTATTGGATAGATGAGCAATAATATTAGTTGAAGTAAAAAAATCAACAGTTTTGATTCAACTAGTGAAATCACAAGTTGATTTTTAATGTAGTAAAAAATTTTAAACAGTCACAAATTCATAAATCATATCCTAATGTGTAGAACCCAGCTGCGTAATAAAGCCATAAATAACTTTTTAAATGTCAAAAATAATTTTTAAAAATTTAAATTTTTCGAACAAATGATTTGAAAAGATGTCCAAGTTTCATAGTTGTTTTAATAAATGAACTGTTTGGATTCTGCTTTCGTAAAATATCAAACCAACCTCATAACAGTACAGATTATAAGTCTAGTGATAAGAGATTGGTTTAAAGATGACGATAATCTAAAACTAATGGCAAATAAATCCATAAGGTGGCATATATGTAAAATTTGACGTTCAGGTGTTAGATATGTAAATACAAAAGAGTTGAGTGGTATGTATGTAAATCTTCAAAATATTAAAATTTGAATCCCTACAAACAAGAAACCAATCTGAAGAGGGTAGTTTGCCTGACAGAACAGTTCAATATGTTCGTACCGTCGATAGCTCGGAGGAGGATTGAAAGAAGAAAAAGTAATGCTCTCTACACATTTAATATCCATAGGTGATGAGACCACCAAATTGCAGACAGAGCAAGAAACATCTTCCATGAATCCTAAAGCATCTAACTCTGGAGTATCCACTTTGACAGCATCTGCAGACCAAAGTAGCTTTAATTTTAAAATAAAAAAAATTACATATATAAAACCAATAATAAGTTGAAGCAAAAGCTAGGCAGGCATCCCATTCAACGCACTTCTTTACTCAAGAACCACAGTTGAAAGTATTAAAATGTGATATAAGAATATGCATCTTCATCAAAGGCAAGTATAAACCTGAAGACTTTTGTTGAGAATGTTCATGCTGCAAGGATAGTGATGTGGACAACGATGAATGACAATTGGAAAGAGAAATCAGATCTCGGGAACGACGAACATGAGATCTTATAGATCTATCATCATATAGAACTGCATAAATACCGACAAAAAATCAAACATTATCGGTTAATCAGAATTATGCATGAGCCATAAATGAGAAAGCATACCTCCAAACATCTCTAAGGAGCATCCACCAGTAGAAATGTCTGCAACTTCAGAGATTTTACTATAATCCCCTAACTGGTGAGGGGAGCCATCACTAGCGTGCAGGACTAAGTCATAGCAGGTATAGAAGCAAGTCTCTGGAGCATCAAGTAGAAACTGCCTGATGTCCATTACAGAATCTTCTGAGTTTAACTATACATTCAAACCCAAAGTTATGGTGGATAAAATTAGCAGCTCTTTAATGGAAAAGGCGACTAAAAAAAACAGGGGTACAAATAGAAGACATGACAAAAAACTCTACAAAGAAACTGCTGCGAGAGAAGGAAAAAAAGAAAAATAATAATCAATAATGTTAGCACTCAAATAAACAAAAAACACTCAGCTCTACATTCTCTTAATGGAAAAACCATGCTATCAGTGACAATACTAAAGAAGCTTGGGACAACCCTCTGTACTCCCTGCTCCTGACTCTTTAAATAATTAATAAGTAAATGTTTAGTATACAGCAACAGTAACAACAAAGCCTTAATCCCACTATGTGGGGTCGGCTACATGAATCATTTTTCTCCATTGCGTCCTATTCAGTGTCACAATTCATTTAGTTCTAATAAATTAAGATCATTTTTTATAAAATAAGCCCAATTACCTCTGTCTTTCTTAACATAAGTCGGATCTAAAACATCTACTCTTCTAATCGGACAATCAGATGGTCGACAATTAATGTGACCAAATCATCCAAGACGACTCTTTCTAATTTAGGATTTAGGGTATAAAGAACAAAGTAAATGTTTGGCATAAAGTATAGAATTTAAAATCAGTTCACGTATAGACCATAAGAAATATTAAATAAATAAATATTTAAGCATAAAGTATAAACTACAAAACTTTAAATTCAGTTCCCATATCTTGCAAAATCCTCCGAGTCCAGACTCTTCCCCTTTCAACTTTCATGCCGGCATTTAGCACAGGCTAGGGTCGAGGGAATGAGCAACTCCACCCCATGTGAAGATCAGAGAACTCGATGCAAAGTTTCTTTACTTCTATAAACAAAGCTCGAGTGGCCAAAATATGCTTTCTCAATTTATTTCTCCACGTTATGCTTGTTCTATGTTCGAAAAGTGTTCTATTTCTTCAATCATTTTTTTCTTCATACTTTCATCCAGCATATACTAGATAACATGGCCCAAGTTAGAAATGGGAGAAAAACTTAGGTTGTCAATTTAAGAAGCTATTCACATTCTTCTAGTCTCTTTGTTCCCTTGTTTAAATCCTTCTACAATTTTTTCATGATATAGCTAATTAAATTGTTTTTTAGAAGGTTAAAAATTATGATTTGGTTACTTGAAATTTTATGTGTGCGCTTCATTAATATATATTGTTTTTTAAGTAGCTATTTACTTATTTTCTTACAATTGTCTTGCCCTATCATGATTTATGAAATATTAAATAAGTTTTTACTGTTTATGTTCGCATTCTTAAATATCATGATTGTTTGGTATCTTTATAATGTTAGAATATGTTGTGTAAATTCCATCAATTTGTACAAATAATGCATAAAGATGGAGAAACTATATTTTATTATTCCATCATATTAAAATTACAGCATTTTCCATTATTATATAGGAATGTCTAGGACAAACATAATTAAGGCCATTACAACTTGCCAAATATTAAAAAAACAAAAAAAGAAAGGCATACAATCTAATAAGAAACAGAATAAAAATGAATAAAATTGAAATAGGAAACTCCCTCCAATAGCTTCGACAAATTAATCACATGAGGCCCATATGACAAGTAGTCTGGGCTAACTTTAAAGGGACATAATTTCATGCTCCCCCACAAGTTGGGTCATAAATTTTGTAAAGTTCCAGCTTGGTATTCAAATCATTAAAGCTATCTAAAAGTAGGGATTTAGTGAAAACATAAGTGATATGAAGATGTGTTGGAATGTAGATTAAGTGAACAAATCCATAATTGAACTTTTCAGAGATAAAATGACTATAAAACTTAATGTGTTTAGTTCTGGCATGGTGCACAGAGTTCTTTGCAATACTAATGGCGGCTTGATTGACACGGGACATATTTATGGGATTGACTGTGGAGCATCTCAACTCATTCAGTAGCCTTTGGATCCACATTCCTTGACAAATTCAAAAAGAAAGTGTCCCATACTCAGATAATACATTACTACTAAAGACCATTGTTTGTTTTTTACTTCTCCATGTGACAAGATTTCCCCATACATTGGAACAATACCAAATGTGGATCTTTTGTCTAAGAGTCTTCTCAGCTAGCATCAGTGTAAGCTTCTACTTTTTTGTTGTCTGATTTCTTAAACAATAACCCATCGTCAGGGGTCTTCTTGAGAAACTTCAATGTTTTGTAAATCATCTCAAAATATTTCTTCATTTAGACTATTCATATGATGACTTACAATGCTCACAAAGTAATAAATATCAGATCTAATATGATAGGTACTGAAGCGAGGCTGGTCCTGCTAAACCGGTCAGAGCTTAGCGAGATAGGGAAGATCAATCAGAGGTGGGAATTGCCACCCAAACCTTTCCCCCTCCTTTACATTTTCCTGTCAATCTATCCCTTATTAATATGTGTGTTTGTTGAGTCTAAGGTTAAGCTCACAAAGTAAGCACTATCAGATTTAATGTGACAGGTACTGACATGGGGCTGGTAAAACTAAATCGGCCAAGGCTTGGCGAGATAGGGACGGCCCATTAGAGGTGGGAATTGCCACCCAAAGTTTTCCTCCTTTTCGTTTTCCTACCTATCTATCCCCTATTAATATGTGTTTGTTGTCTAGATTTAAGCTATGCTTTGTTTCAGATTTCTGCTTATAGGCTTCTCCCCCTTGTTAGGGTTGTATCCAAGGATAAGTAGTGCTCCGGTATATTCTGCTCCGAGGTGGTAACTATTCTTCCTTGATTTCCCCATACATTGGAACAATACCCAGATGTGGATCTTCTGTCTGAGAGTTCTCCTTTTCAACTAGCATCAATGTACGCTTATACTTTTTTTTTTGATTTCTTAAACAATATCTCATTGTCAGGGGTCTTCTTAAGAAACATCAATATTTTCTAAATCATCTCAAAATAATTCTTCGTTTAGACTATTCATATTATAACTCACAATGCTCACAAAGTAATCAATATCAGATCTAATATTATAAGTAGTAACGTGAAGTTGGTCCAGCTGAACCGTTCAGGGCTTAGTGGGATAGGGACGATCAATCAGAGGTGGGAACTGCCACCCAAACCTTTCCCCCTCCTTTTCGTTTTCAGACAAATCTATCTCCTATTAATATGTGTGTTTGTTGAGTCTAGGGTTAAGCTCACAAAGTAAGCAATATCAGATCTAATGTAATAGGTACTAACATGGGGCTGGTCCAAGTAAACTGGTCAAGGCTTAGCGGGATAGGAACGGTCCATTAGTGGTGGGAATTGCCACCCAAACCTTTTCTCCTTTTCGTTTTCCCACCTATCTATCCCCTATTAAGATGTGTTTGTTGTCTAGGGTTAAGCTATGTTTTGTTTCAGATTTCTGCATATAGGCCTCTCGCCCTAGTTAGGGTTGTATCCGAGGATAGGTGGTGCTCCGGCTATATCCTGCTCCAAGGTGATGATTATCTTTCTTTGATTTTCCCTCCAAGGCTTCCCTACTTACCTAAAGTCATCAGCCAGTAGCTATTTAATTGTCGGTATTTAATTTCCCCTTCGGCACCCCCTTCCAAAACCAATCGTCAGCTATTTTACTGTCCCCTTTTATTCTCTTCAAGCAATTAGCCACCAACCCTCTCCCCTCCTTAATTCCCCCTTTCTCCTAACCGCCAATCCTACCTCCTTCCCCCACGTCTCCTATTATAGCCATGCCTGCAGCCTACTCTTCCCACGCCTCCATCAACAACCACCAAAAAATCTACCTCCCTTCCCCCTTTATTTAGACCACTATCCCCAACGTTGCCACATCCAAGTATCCACCTCCATCTCTAGCCTAATCCATCGCCTGCCACCAAGCCGACACCTCTGCCTACGGATACCACTCCCCAGCCCTAATCGGATCTTGATATTTGTTGTGTTTTTTAATTCTATTTGGAGTCTTGATTGTAACCCTAGTTGTTTGCTTAATAATATTTGCTTTCGTTATTACAGCTTGGTTAATTTTGGCATCATTTGGTATCAGAGCTAGGCAAATACTAGTCTTATCCTAGAGAAATTACCCTCGATTGTGATCTGCAGAGTCAGAAGGGAGATAGGAACTAGGATCTGAATTTGTTCTACAAGGAAGACATCAGCGAAGAGAAATATCGGTCACGTCGCTTCAGAAGTCAATAATAGAGTAGGCATAGAGAGGAGCCCACATAAAGAGGACATGGTAACTTCGACCTCAAAATAGATCTATCCAAATTCAATGAGGGTATGGATTAAGATAAATTTATTGACTGGCTACAATATATTGAGCGTATCTTCGAATATAGGACGTGTCAGAGGATAAGCGGGAGCAACCATCAAATTGAAGAAGAGTGCATATTTGTGGTGGGGAAATTTACATATAAAGAGAGAAAGAGAAGGCATTGATAAGATTACAAAGTGGGAAAAGATGAAGAAAGCAATGCAGAAAAAATATATTCCACCTCATTAACGTCGTGACATGTTTCTGAGACTCCACCTTCTGCAGCATGAAAATATTTCAATGAAGAAGTTCACAGCACAATTCGACCAGTTACAGATGAAATGTGAGTTGATCGAGAAAAAGAAATACACTATAGTCTGATACATTGGGGGCCTGAAGCCCGCTATCAGCAATGTTGTGCAATTACAGTCATAGTAGTCATTGAGAGATGTTCAAACTTTAGACTTGAAGGTGGAAAGAACAAAAAACAGAGCAGGCAACAATCTTCATTCAGACAGCAACCTTCATTCAGATAGTCACCTACAGCTAATGCAACCGATAAGGTACCTAGAGAGGAGTTAGCAAGATAGGACAAGAGAATGACAAAACAGATAAGAGTGCAAAGAAGCCGAAAAAAAAAAAGGAAAAGCTCTTTCAGTACAGTACCATTCATAAGGGGTTTTAGATGCCACGGTTACGGAAACACAGCCTTCAACTGTCTCACAAGCTGAGTTTTCACATTCACATATCAGGGCATCATCGAGGTGGAGGACAAGGAGTCAGAGGATAGTCCATAAGAACTTTAGCTCCAGGGTGAAAAGGGACAATTTTTAGGCAAACAGAGAGTTCTTCAGTTAACCCAGAGCGAGATTAATCATGGTTGGGCATAGTATCTTTCACACCAAGTGTACGATAAAGGGCAAGATTTGCAACTTGATCATCGACAGTGGGAGTTGTGAATATGTGATGTCCACGCGAAGATGAAGAAATTGGGATTGGCCACATAGAAATATCCCCAGTCTCACTTACCTGGTTGAGGAAGCGAAAAAAAATATGCGTGGATCAACAGTGCTTAGTCAAATCTTCAATTGGGGATCAATAGCAGGAGCAAGTGTAGTGTGTTGTGGTTTTGATGGACGCATATCATATTCTGTTGGGAAGGTCTTCGCAATTCGACCGCAAAATTCAGCAAATCTTCAAGAATACATACTCTTTCATAAAGAATGAGAAATGTATCGAGTTGTTACCTTTTAAGGAGGTGCGGGAGGCATTGAGGAAGCCTTAGTCCTAAGCGCTAACTTCATGCAATCAATTTAGGATGCTCCAGTAGCGCTGGTAATAATGCTACTAGGGGAACTGAGCAGAAGAGTGAGATACCAGAACCACTACAGCCACTACTACAAAACTTTATGGATGAGATGACCGATAATCTTCCAATGAGATTACGGGCAACAAAGAACATTTAGCATGCCATAGATCTCATGCAATGATCAATACTGTTGAATCAGACAACCTCAGATTGAATCCTGCAAAGTACAAGGAGTTGCAGCGACAAGTACAGGATCTCATTGCAAGACGGTTGGTCAGAAAGTATCAGTCCATGTGTTGTCCCCGCTCTAATGGTACCCAGAAGGACGGTTCGTGGCAGATGTGTGTTGACAGTAGAGTCATCAACAAGCCTACCCATCCAATATTGATTCCCTATATCTCATCTGGATGATCTCTTTGACCACTTACACAGAGTCCATCTTCTCTACAATCGACTTACGCAGTGGATATCCCCAAATTTGAATGATGACAGGAGATGAGTGAAAAAACCGTGTTCGAGGCACGAGATAGTTTATATGGTGAACTATTATGCTCTTCGGCTTGTCAAATGCGCTCAGCACTTTTGTGAGGTTGATGAATCATATATTTTGGCTCACATTGAGAAATTTATGTTGTTTTACTTTGACATCATTCTGGTGTACAGTCAATCTAGTACCGCTTAACAGCACCTGAGGGTCGTTTTCGAGATATTGCGCATAAATAAACTATATGCTCATCCAAAGAAGTGTCACATCATGACAAATCAGGTATACTTTTTGGGTTATATTGTGTCTAATGCAGGCATTCAAATGGATCAGACAAAAATCGAGGACATTGTGAGAAAGCCGGCACCGCAATCGTTCACCAAGCTGAGGCAGTTTCTAAGACTAATATCATTTTATAGATGATTCATCAAGAGTTTCAGTACCATCACCGCCCCTCTGACCGATCTTTTGAAGAGGCAAATTCCAATGGACAAAGGCAACTAAAAATAGTTTCAATGCGATTAAGGAGAAGGTGACCCAAGCGTAGTTTTTGCACTACTAGACTTCAACTGGTTGTTCGAAGTAGAGTGATGCATTCGACATGAGAATAAGAGTAGTGTTAAGCCAAAGTGGTCACCCTTTTCAGTGAGAAGATGAATAATTCTAAGAGGAAATATTCAACGTACAATGAGTAATTTTATGTTATTGTGAGAGCTCTCGAGCACTAGAGTCATTATCTGCTGACAAGTGAGTTCACATTGTTCATGGATCACGAAACCTTGAAATTCTTAAACAACAAAAGTAAATTGAAGGGACGGCACTCAACTTAGGTGGAGTTCTTAGCGTCATTCAAATTCATCCCTAAGCAGAACTGTAGCATATGCGTTAAGCCACCGACAATTGTTGATCCCTGCAATGCAAGCTCATGTCGTGAACTTTGAGGTAATAAAGGAGCTTTACAAGATGAACAAAGATTTCAAAAAAATTTGTGAGCAGTGTCAGGAGAATGCCACCGAGCAGTACTAAAGAGCCACTGGTACTTATTCTATCAAAGTAAATTGTGTGTTCTTATGTGTTTGCTAAGGAAGCCATCGTTCAAGAATGCCACAGTGGAATTGCAGGGCACCGTGGTAGAGAAAACTCGCACTCGTGAGAGAACACTTCTTTGGCCCCGACTAGTGAGAGATACAGAGCAACATGTCAGGCAGTACAGGATTTTTCATATGTCAAAAACTAGGGGGAAGGATTCAGGGTTATACACCCTGTTACCAGTATCAGAGACATGGGTAGACGTTAGCATGGACATTGTGGTGGGACATCTGAGTTCACTACGAAATAAGGATTCAGGTATGGTTTTCGGGGACTGATTCTCCAAAAAGACACATTTAGTACAATGCCATAGGACAGTGGATACCTCGCGTGTCACCGACTTGTACTTTAGAGAAATTGTGAGACTGCATAGAATACCTCAGATTATCATGCCAGGTAGGGACATCAAGTTTATGAGCCACTTCTAGCGGACTGTGTGGGAAAATTAGACACTAAGCTTCAATTCTGATCCACGGCTCACCCTCAAATGCACGGTCAGACGAAG
>NEWO01000909.1:113773-142437 GCA_003013225.1 Phalaenopsis aphrodite
TTTTTTACTTTAAAGTACTTCATGAATTGACTTGGGTATATGCAAACTTCAAGATTAGATACAAAAATTTTATAAGATAATAATTTCCCATAGGCAGCATACTCTAAGATAAGATAATTTGTGCAAATTCTTTATCTTCTCCATTGGATTTCACATCCCTTGGAACTTCAAAAATGTGTGAATTCAAGTTTGGTTGTGAACAGTCCTCTAATTGCATATTATTTTTATCATGCTCAGTGAATTTCTCTCCTAATAAACCCACAAAGTTTGCTTGTTGTCAATCTAATATTGGATACCCTATGGTTGCATTTTTGCCATTCTTCTCATTTTTTTATGCTTCTCATAAATCTTAAGCTTTGGATACAAAATCGACACCGAAATAAAAAAGATACAGCAGAATAGCAAATCACACACTTTGCCCCAACAATTGTTTGAAGTAGATTGTTTAGGGTTCAGGCTGATTTAAACCAAAATATTAATGCAGCACATGTTGAGAGACAAAGATTATACATTGCCATTTTCTAAGTAGGAGAAAAAAAATGATACACTATTACACAATTTCTTAAAAAAATAATAATAAATCTTTGCTCCTACTGTAAGAATGAAAATTGTTATCATAGCATTTCTCTTCGATCACCTATTTGGACTACAGCAATTATTAATTGCTATATATCAATGGATATGGGGAAACAAATCTCTTCACAAACCTAACCATCAAGGAAAGATAAGAAAGCATTAAGAAGAAGCTGGATAAAAAAATAAACAGAGAGGAAAAATAAGAAGGCATCCGATCAAATGGAGAAATCTGAAACAACAATCTAACTAAAATAGCAATCAAGAAAGAAAAATAAAAAAGGTAAGCCATTGAGGAAATCAGAACTGACAAAGAAAAGAAAAATTAATTTACACAAACAATGGGGGCAAACCACTTATGAAGGCGCCCCTGTAAGATCACTCCAATTGCATAAATGCGGATTTTTAAGCCCCTACACGATTGGATTACCCATTCTCAGCTACTTGGATTGGCAAATGGCTGGTGATGCGTTTCATCATCTCCTACTGCCCAATTCTACTAATTCATTAATTCACAACAAATAAATTAATAACAAATATTTTCATGTCCCTGCATGATTAAAAAAAAATATTAAACACCATAGTTGAAGCCTAAACTACAAAGAATCCAATCCTTCTGTTTATACAAAAACAAAATCAACAAAAACATAGAATTTTTAATATCTAAGGAACAAAGAATGAACAAGACATGCAATTAATTATCAAGCCAGAATCATACATCACGGCTTTTTTAATGCTAGAAGACTTTGCACCACCCCTTCCTCAGCCTCCACACATTGACTGCCCTCCACGAAATATTCAAAACGAATTCCCTCGCTCCCGAGCTCAAAACCTCTAAAGATGTCGTCGTCGTCGTCGCCATTGCCGCCGTCGCCACTACCCCTTTTCAGTCTTAGTAGCGCAGCTTGTGACCCCCCAATGCCTGCCCGATTGAAAATTCCTTCTGACAAATGAAGCATCAGTGAACTTTTCCAATGGCGGAAAAGAAGGTTGAGGAGATAGTGGTAGAGGAGGCAGCATGCTTAGCCAAACAGCCAAAGTGCTTCGTCCTATGAAAAAAGACTCGTTGTTTCTTCCCGTGACCAAGACAGCATAATAGCAAGTAGACGGCGAGAGACAGGAGCGATGGGGTATGAAACGGCGCAAGTTGGCAAGCGACGGCAACAAAGGGAAGGGTGAACTCCGTGCGCTGGGTGGTTATTTTGAAAGGAGCATAGGGTTTAGGTGGTTGGCTGGAATGTAAATTTTAATGTTTGGATGTTTAACAAATTATATTGAAAGTCTAGGGTGATAGCGATGTAAAAACCCTAAAATAAAAATAAAAATCTAGACATCAAGAAAAATCTTTTCCTACACAAGAGGCAAGAAATGGTTTTATAAGGGATAATCCAACTTTGAAATTATAAATAGCTTTTACTTCTCTTATTAGGAATAATTTAACGAGTTTTTCGTCACAGTGTAGGGAGCCATAGTTGAATCCGAGACTTTGCCAAAATTGGTTCTCAAGTCCTGCAGACCCACCCTAGGACCGTCAATTTTCCAATCAAAGAGTTTTCCAGTAGGTAGAAAGCGTTCAGCTTCTAGAAATCGGGTTGTTCTAGAAGTGGAGGGCTGTTCCAGGGCAGATCACCCTAGTGATGCCTCCCTGCCAAATTCTAAGCCTTCTGAGTTGAATTAATAAAACAGTAGCCGACTAGCTGGAATAAATAATGTGTAGTTTACCTGGGAAACGAAATTGCTGCAGCCGAAAATCATGACAGCAAATAAATGTGAGTTTTGTAATTTGAGAATATTTCCAGCTCAAGATCTCTGTTTTCTATTTGTTTAACAATTGGTGTTGATCTCCTGAAAACAGTAATTTACCATTTCTTCCCAATATCGAATCAATGCAAGTGGTTAAATATTTCTTATGCATGGCAACTTTCCGAAGCTCCCAGTTCTTGATTCAAGAAATATACTTTAACAGGTCTTATGTTGTCCAACTGTTTCTACATTTAATTCCATTTCATTGAACAGTAATATACTCCTTTCATTTAAATTTTTCGCTACAGAATGCCAGCAATCAGCCATACTAGTGACTCCAGCAGGGTGAGTTTCCATTCAGCAAATTATCCTTCAGAAAATTACACTGGGGATTGCCGCTGGCTGGGTTAATACTGATTTGGATAGCATTGAGAATTCTAACAGCCAGTAGTGATGGATCTACCAAGCTTATTTTGAAACCAATTATAAAATTTCATACTTAGAAAATTGGTATTCTTTGCTTTGCTATCAGTAATTGCCTCAACTACATTTCTTTCGCACATGCTGCTCCGTCCCTTCCAATTCAGTTTGTAGCTAGTACTGCATTTGCCTACTTTGTACTGAGTAAGACCATATGTATCAAAGTTTCGGTAGCCATATTTCTTTATTGTGTTTGGCACTCAGTTGAGTTATTTCTGTCAAAGATTTCTTCCAATTGAGGGGTTAGTTTCAATAGTTAAAAATTGTGAAACGTTGTTGGTCATGAATAAAAATTTTATTCATGGAGTTTTTATTTCCATATATTGGTGTCACCTTTAATCAAGTTTTGGCCAGCCTGGCCCCAACACCCTGTACTAGTGTAAAAGATTTATCAAAAGTGTCAAAATACTCTATCAGTTTGTGGATACCGTCCTGCTGATATTCAAGCTTACCATGTAATCTGAAATGTTATCAGGCACTATATAGTAACAATATTCATAATCATCATCATGATCATCAATGAGCTGTTAACACATATTAAGAAATTTAGTTACAAATGATTCATATCATAGGGCATTTATACAAGCAACACTTGTTCCAAATTGATATTTATCTATAATGATTCGAACTCATCTTACTTAAGCATGAGAGTAGAAAGGCAACTAGAAGGTAGCCAGTCTGTAGAATCTTAGGGCTATCAATTTAAACAAGTGGAGAGCATCAAGCATTAGTAAATATCAACATAGCTTCTAACTTCAAGCAACTCTTGTTGGAGCTAGTACCAAAGAATTGTTGGGCTTATAGTTATTGAATATGCTGGTTGGAAAAATTGAATCTAGATGGGTTATCTCCAAAAATTTTTATTCAATTTACAGTCTGTTTAAATAGTTGGGACTAAGTAAGCTTCAATAGAAAAGGTACTTATTAGCTGAGACCTTTAGCATTTCCCTTTAAAAATTTACAAAAAAAAAATGCAAGATACTACACAGATGAGAATAAGGGTTGATTTACAAAATAAAAATAATCATAATGAAACATACCTGCAATTCTAGTTTTTCTCCCGATGGTGTCTTGACAGGTACAGGATACAAACGAGATTCTGCTGCTTTAAAAATAGAAGATTCGGTAGACTCAGTTCACCAAGTTCAGAAGAAACAGCAAGTTTATTGTTGATAGTAATCAGTTGTAAGAGATTCAATGCAAAGAAAAATTAGCTTTTGCACCAACTCATTCTTTTAGGGTCAGTTTAGTTAGAAGGAAATATGGGTAATTTAAATGTATTTTACTTCATAAATTCATATTCATTGTTTGGCTCCACTGTAAATTCCAATGTAATTAAGAAGTTGAATTTACCAGAAAAATATAAAAAATTAAATTTTTCTATTGACTATTCCTATCCAACCCCACTGAAAAATAGGAAGAAAATTCTATTAGGTCATTATTGTGAATTGCAAGGACCTCATTATAAGAGATTAAAACATAATTTCTTGTAAGCAAAATAAGAAAGAAAAATTATTTATCCCGCTTAGATCTCTTCTCAATCAAACAATTGAATGAAAAATAATTCAAATTCAATTCCTTTACCATTTTCTTTCCTTTTCTCAGTGTATAATTCATTGAAACAAGGTAGAACCTTAAGCTTCACAGAAATGTAGATATATTTGGTATAATTAGCAGTTTTAAAAGATGAAATAATCTTAATAAAAAAATACTAATAATGCCAATAATTTTGTTATGAATAATAAAACAGTTTCACTAAATAAAAGAGAAACAAACAAAACTAATTCAGATTTTCAAGAACAATCATCTGACAAATAAATCAATAACTCTTGCATATTACTTCACTCAAAGCCTTTTTACTGCTTCTCGAAAATTTCACCTTAGATAATATAAACAAAGCAGTGTGCGCATCAAAAACTTGTTTGCCACTCAAATTCGCCAATATGCATGAAACTATTAATTCCAACCGTTTATCGGCATCTTCGCCGTTTTAACATGCTTTCAGACGTTCATGGAAATAAAACCTTAGTTCACTATATTATGCAATAAAACAAATTACTTTCCAAACTACTTCAGCACACTTATCTTAGCTTCAAAAATTAGAAAAGCAGGAATTAACTCAATGGAAGCAAATAAAAGCACAATTGAAGAGCAAGGATCTGAACCTTCTGCTGTTGTTGGCGTAGCTTCTGGAGCAATTGTAGTCACCTCCTCATCATTCTCGGCTTTACTATCAGCAGCACCATTGGCTTCGGGAACATCCCTATTACCAGAATCTAGCGAAACTGAAACTTCTTTTGAGGGCAGCGACTCTGAAGATTCAGTAGTAGTCCGATTAAAGGATTTCCCCCTGTTCTTTGCCTTGTTAGCTTTCCCGGCCATTATCGTATCCTAGTAGCACAACCAGAAAATCAATCGTAAGTATTTGAGTGCGTCAATGCGTGAAGTCTTCTCCTAGATGACAGAAAAACCAATTAGAAAAAATATATATCTTAAAGGAGCAAGTATTAAGAGATGGCCATTGCGTGATCAGCTTTCATCCATTCAGTGGAGCTCAGCATAGAACACCAAAAAAGTAAACAGAAATAACAGAAAAAAAAAACCAAACAAGGAACCTAACGGATAATTTATTCGTATTCACCAGAGAAAACAACCAAGGAGCATCAAGGCGATCAGCTTTCACCGCCACTGACCAAAAATATGAAATTAAGGAGACCAGGTTGGAGGTGAGATTCAAAGAAACAATGATTTCAGATGGAATAAAAATAAAAGAAAAAAGAAAAACAGCGCTACGTTATTTTAGCAAAAATCAACCAAATTAATCTTCGAGCAACAAAAACTCAGAGAATGAGAAACAAAAGTACCTCGGGAAAGGATGAAAGTGACAGCAATAGCAGGAAGATGGAGAAATGTACAGACAGAGGGTTTTAGGGAAGAACAGAGGAGAAGATGGCGGCGGATGTAGAGGGTATTGGGAGGTCTTGCTCGCTTTTGAAGCTGAGAAGGCCCCCTTTTTCCTCTTTTTTTAATGATCCCAAATTCTTCATTAATAAGTGGAAATGAATGGCAAATTTGGAGATTTTTTCTTTTTTTAAGTGAGAATATATATATATATATATATATATATATATATATATATATATATATATATTAAGTTTATTTTTTGTAGCATTTTGGTTAGGGTTTGGCTGGCTCCTTTCCCGAACAAGAAGCATATGCGGTCACCTGCATTGATGTTGATAGTAGTCGTTATAATTTAGTGAAAAAATAAAAGGCATTTTCCTACATGCAACTCAATTCTTGTATAGTCACGGAAAATTATTACATCAGGACTTCTCATATATAGTTATTTGCAGAGTTCAATTTAAGGCTGACACGTGAAAGATCGGCTCGCCTACATAAAAAATAAAAACGTGCGGTCCGATCTGACCGATGTGTTACAGAGTAAACAAATATTTTTAGCGTTATTTATCATTGTCGTTATATTATAGTAATATTTCATCGTGTTATTCTGAATAACACATTAATATCACATGAATAACACATCAATAACACATAAATAACGCTGAAAATATTCAGAATAACTTGAAGGAATATTCTTAAACATTCAATAACACATTAAATAACACATGAATAACTCAGAAAATATTTAGCATAATGCGAGGGAATATTCCTATAACGCGAAATATTCTAAAACACTCAATAACACATCAATAACACATCAATAACATATGAATAACATATCAATAACATATGAATAACATGGAAAATATTCAGAATAACGCGAATGAATATTCATATAGCACGGATTGAATAACACATTAAATAACACATGAATAACGCAAGAGAATATTCCTAAATTCTCAATAATACACCAATAACACATGAATAACACAAAAAATATTCAGAATAATGCTGGGAATATTCATAAACCCTCAATAACACACCAATAATACATGAAGAATGTGGAAAATATTCTAAATAACGCGGGGGAATATTCTTATGCGATGAAATATTCATATAACGCATCGATCAGGCCGGGTCGCGCGTTTTCATTATCTTTTTCAATTTTAATTTAGGCAAACCCGACATTCCACGTGTCAACGCAAGATTGAACTCCGCAAACAACTCTAAGTCATGAAGTAATAATTTTTCCGCAAACAAGAAGCATATGCAGCCACCTGCATTGATAATTGTTATGATTTAGTGAAAAAATAGAAGGGCATTTTCATACATGCCAACCAATCCTTATATATTCACATATCTATAATACTGAAATTTTACCTTTTATATTTATACCATCCAGGATTTCAATAACAATTTTAAAACATCACCATTTTTACTTTTCAAAAATGAAATGTATTTTTTTTTTTCATGCATAAATAAAATGACAAATATGTAAAAATTAAAATTTAGTGTTTTATATGATACATATATGATTAGGTTGTAAACGAACCTATTATGAGCGAGATGAAGGCTTGTTCGTTTTCGATTAGTTCATTTTTTTGTTTGTATTTGGCTTGTGGTTGATATAACTCGTTAAAAGCTTGTTTGTGCTCGACTCAATCAGAACTTATTTATTCGAATTAAACTTGCGTTCGGCTTGAAATAATAATTTATTAAAATTTAATAAATCAAATGTTACGGTTAAATTATATTTTTTTAAGCTCTTTTAAGAGAGAATAAAATTAAAATAAATTTATACAACCACGTGCTACTACGTGGCTAGCATCAAGTTGGTTTTGAGGGGAAAAATTTGCGTACATAAAACGTACGCAGCATTGTGTATGTTTGGGAGGTTATACAAAGAGTATAAGAGGGTTATACTCGTGTTATGCCCTCTTGTAACATCCATGTGACATTTTTTGTAAGCTACAAATAAGTTTCGCGCTTCTGTTTTCATATATTAAGAATTTATTTGTAGGTTACAGGTTTGTCATAGAAGGTTACATTAAGATTACAAGGGATTATAACGCGGATATAACTCTCTTATACCCATTGTATAATCTCCAAAACATACGCAGACCTACGTACGTCTTACGTACGTAAATTTTTTCCGGTTTTGAGAGGCATGCATTTTCTTCTTGCCTTGTAAAGATAGTAGCTTAAAAATTTTATTTTAATAGGACCTTGCGATATTTTATAACTATTGTTTGTGACATTTACATAGAACCCATGCAATTCTTATATATTCACAAATTCAACATAAAAGGCTGGACCACTGGAAGAGCAAAAAATTAAGCTTTTATTTTTATGGCATTTATATACATACCACATACTTATGTATTAACATATCCAATATAAAAAGTTATTTTTTATTAATATTCCTAGCTAATATTATTTCAAATCTAATAAAATTTAATATTTTTTAAAATATAATATAAAATTTTAAAATATAAACATTTACTAATAATATTTATTTATTATTTAATTGATTAGAGTCAAATTGAGCCAAACATGAACGAACAACGAACAAACATTTGCTCGTGTTCATCTCTATTATAAATCGAACTCAAAAAAGTTGCTCGTGTTCAACTTGTCTACTCAACGAACAAATCAAACATAAGCTGCTTAACGAGCTAAGCATGATGTGTTCGCAGACAATAAGCATTTTGGACAGCCCTGCATGTAATTAGACAGCTTAGGGAGCAAAGAAGTAGAAACGCAGTTCTTAAGAGTTGGATAGGTGCCTCTATGCCAGTCCTAAATGCCCCTATGCCTGATGATGAAGCCTCACGCGTACCTCATCCAGTCCACACTTAATCCCACAATCTAACATTTAAGTGTCTAAAATGAAACCTTCCTCTTCAGGTGGAAAGACAGAGAACCCTAAAAAGCAATGCTCAAGACCCAACGCCCTTACACTCATACCAGCACCCTTGTGCCCAAATGCATGGGATTATAGTTTGTAACACTTCACTCATGTTGTTTCGCATCTGATGACTTAAAATACAAAGGATTTCAAAGGAGCATAGTGTCACCTCCCAAAAGAGCTCTTAAGGGTGGTGGGCAGCCCAGGAATTAAATACTGTTTTTCGGCCCTGCACCTAGCCAATGTGGGACTATTTGTCCGTGACATTCTCCTCCACTCAATTCACGTGACGCCATCATCACCGATCAGCTCCACTGAGAGTCCCACTGGACCATGCAGAGTCCACACACCTGGCAGACAGTAATATGCTCTGATACCACTTGTCACCTCCCAAAAGAGCTCTTAAGGGTGGTGGACAGCCCAGGACTTAAATACTGTTTTTCGGCCCTACACCTAGCCAATGTGGGACTATTTGTCCGTGACAATATATATCAATTTCTCTTATATTTTTGGTCATTTCAACTTTGTGTGTGCGTGCGTGTGCGTGCATGTGTAAGGGTGTGATTTTCTAAGAGAGTTGAGAGTCTAAAAACTAATCTTACTGCATCGAAAACAATTTTAAAGATTAAATTCTATAAAAATCCTACCTAACCTAGTTGTTGGATTGATGAATATTAGGTTTTATGGTTACCCTCCCTTGTAATGATTTAAGCAGAGTACATGAAATGTAAAGTGTTAATTGTAAATTTGGCTAGTGACAACTAAGAACAACTCTATTCTTTACTCTCTCCCGATTGCATAAAGAAGATTGGTTAAAACGGTTGTAATTCCTTAAAATTCGTTCGATTAGTGAAGATACACACGTGCTTGATCTTGGGAGATCAAAGCAAAGGAGGATCTCTTTGTATGGAGAGGACTGATATGCAATTCAAAGAGAAATAAATCGAGTTTAAATGTTCTTTGCTTGCAAACATTCATTTTAAGATTTCAGTGAATTTAGTTTTTTTTCTTCAATCATCTGTTGTAACTAAGTGTTTTCATACTTCTATATTTAGCAATGAGATGAATCATATTCTATCCATGAGATTTATCTAGACTATTAAGTGATTTATAGCATGTTATTTTTTTATCGTATTTTACTTTCAATCTGACAGATTGAAAAGTTAAAATTTCTTGGGATCTAGTACTTCTTATCATCGCCTAAAAAAATAAGTAGGATAACACATAATAATATAGTTATATAAAAATATTATCATTATGAGATTGCCATCAAAATCGGGGACTTAAGTCTTCACGATGTGGGGGATCCTCAAAGTTTTGAACAATCGTCTTTTTCCGCATTCAAATCAATTTCATAGTCAGAAAAAAGAAAAGATGAGCTCTTCAGAGAGACTGAGTAGGTCCTGCCTTCAGTTATTAAGAGATTAGAGGATATTATGAAAACTCCCTTAAGCGACGAAAAAAAGAGAAAGATGAATCAATCAAAATAAAATCTTGAGAAACATTACATGGTTAAGCCAGCTAAACTGTAATATGAATTTCTAATACTTCTTATGACCTTGGAAGAGGCTAAGAAGGATTTGTCATTAGTTGATAATATTAGTTTGGAAATTAATTGGAAGAATATCGAGAATTCACACGATCAAATTCACAAAAGTATGATTTTTTTTTTTGCATAGTCAGAAAACCCTAATCTCATTCAGTAGGAATTTATTATTATATCTAGGATTAAATACTTTAAAAACTAAATTTAAGACTAGTATACTTGAAATTACTCTATTGTGAAAACTAACAAAGTTTTATGCGGGAACGATATACAAACTCAAATTCGTATATTACTTGATTAACATGCATTCTTAAGACATTTTCGTGTGTTTCATAGCATATCGGGCTTCAAGTTTTTTGCATTGTTGTCGAGGATTTTCATTTTAGGATACTTTTAGTTGAACTTTTACAATTTAGATTTGAAACGTGTTCTGCCTTTTTTTGCTATTTTTTTGTTATTATTTTTTGTGTTATTAAAAAATTATACTTCATGTGACTCTTATCTTTGTTTTTTACACATATTCCTATTTTACTTTATTTCAGCAAATTTTGTTTTTGAATTTGTATTTTCTACTTGTTTAAGATCACTTACATGTCACTAGGGCTATTGACAATCTAATTTCAAGTCGAGTTGTAGTATACTCAAAATCGGCTATAATAAATTTAGTTCGGCTCGTGGCTCGTTATATTAGATTTTGAGTCGAGCGGGTTTGAAATCGAATCGAGCTCGACCAGGCTCGAAATCAAAATGAGCCGGCAAAAATTGAGTTATTTGGATCCATTTCAACTTGGAATCAGCTCGATCTAGCTAAAAATATAGCTATTTGAATAAAATTTAGTTATTTGGATCTGTTCCAACTCAAAATTAGCTTGTGACTCCTTATATTTAATTTTACTTAGCATTGTATATATAATTTTTAAAAATAAAAAATATGTGAGCCGATCTCAAGTTAATTCAAGTTGATCCATGCATGGCTCGAAATCGGCTAAAAAAAATTCAATCCAAAGTTTGGGTTCATAGCACATCTCGTTTATTTTGTTCTCTCCAACTAAGCCAAAAGCCAAATCAATTTTCGAGCGATCAATGACAGTCAAGCTAAATTCACAACCCTACTTTTCAGTCTTAGATTTGCATGTGTAAGATTGAAACTTTTTACTCATTACCTTTTGATCATGAAATTGAAAATGCAGCCAAATAATTTGCAAAAATCACAAAACTTAAAAGAGAAGTTAGGAGCAATGACAAACCCTCATGTTGAGAATGTTTGCCTTAGAACATTTAGGGATTATTCCAATCCTTTAATAGATGGAGTGCACCAGAGCATCAGTAGACCTACCATTAGTGAAAATACCTTCAAACTTAAATCTTCAATAAATCAAATGGCCCAAAATTTTAAGTTAGGGGGTCACCTATAAAAGATCTTAATCTCCATATTGTCAATTTATTTGAAAATTTGTCTAATATTTAAGTATAATAATGTCTCTGATGATGTCAGTGGGCATAGGCTATTTCCATTCTCCTTAAGAGAAGAGAAAAATATTTGCTTAAACTCCTTACCACCTAGTTCAATTGCAACATGGAATGACCTTGCCTAAAAATTTCTAGCTATGTATTTTCCTCCATCCAAAACTGCTAAGATTAGAAATGATATCACATCCTTTACCCACTTAGATGGTGAGTAGATATATGAAGCATGAGAGAGGTTTAAAGGCATGTTTAAAAAGTGCTCAAATAATGACCTACCTGATTGGTTAATCACACAAATGTTTTATAACCGACTGATGGGATCTTTGAGGTTGATCTTAGATGTTATGGCAAAGGGTTCTTGTCTAAAAGTTTTTAGAAGCCCGATGCTTTAATAGAAAAAATGACCATCAATAATTTTTAATAGCTTTCTAAGAGTGTGAACCTTAGGAAGATAGCCAATATCCATAATGTCGACGTGTTAGCTACTTTGACTTTACAAGTAGCACCTAAAGTAGATAATGCAGGCTTAAATATAACATCAAGATCACTAGAGATAAAAGAGAATAACTACGAACAACTATTGGATCCCAGTTGTACTTCTGTGAAGTTTTTGAATGCTATCAATAATCGACCTAACAATTCATATTTCCAAACTTATAACTCAGGCTGGATGAATTGCCGAAATTTTAATTGAAATAATAATAACTAAGGTGTAGGAAACCAACAATGTGGTAGCAATCAAACCAATTCTATAGGAATTGGATTAATTAAGGTCGTGGTAACCCAATACCAACTTACCCGTCTAGATTCACTTCTAATCATAAATTTAAAAAGAAAATGTTATCTTTGGAAGAGATAGAGTTGCAAATAGAAAATCCTAGACAGTGTCAAGCTGCAACTATGAAAAACATTAAAAATTAATGGGGGGTAGTTAGAATACTTATTGTGTCACAGACCCCAAGGGAGGTTACTAATAAATACTGAGGAAAATCTTAAGGACCAAGTTGTAGAGCAATGCAAAACTATCACACTTAGGAGTACAAAGGAGTTAAAGGAGGTAGTGAGGAAAGATTATAAGATAGAAGGAGAACTTGAGCCTGAAAGACTTAAGGGAAAACCTACCCTAGACTTGGGAGAGACGCTCTCACCTCCTAAGAAGTAACAAGAGATGTCTTCATGACCTTTTACTCAAAGATTGATTAAAGGAAAATTGAACAAACAATTCTCTCTCTTTTTTTAATTTGTTAAAAGGGATCACTATTAACATTTAATTTGTAAAATCACTTGAATAAATGTCATGTTACATGAATTTATGAAATAATTCATAAATAATAAATGTATTTTTTTCAAATTTTAAACTATGACATTGACAAAGGAGTGTGGTGTTATAATTCAAAAGAATCTCCTACAACGATTTAATGTCTTTTTTAACATTTAAAAGACTAAGATTATGAAAGCATAAGCCTACCATAATTACCCTTCAGTTAGCTTATCATTTTTTAACTTTTCCTTAGGGGTTATAGAAGATGTCCTAATGAGGATAGATAAATTCATCTTTTGTGATGATTTTATTATTTTGGATATGAGAAAAATGTTGAGATCCCAGTTATACTAGAAATATCATTTCTTGCGTTTAGTAGGGTGAATATTGACTTGCAAAAACGTGAGTTAATTATTAGAGCTCAAAATGACGAGGCTTCTCAGATTTATAATTTAGTTTCATCTCTTATTTATTCTTTTTAAAAATATTTTAAAATGAAAATAAAAAAGTTGCAAAAGATTTTAAAGGAGAATTTAGATAATAAAAATTAATATTTCAAAGAGAAAATTTTGTGATCACAAGTGAATGATATAAAATGGTCTTCAGGCCATAAAAAAATATCTAGTGATTGATTGGGGATTAGTCAAATGAAAATTTAATCTAGTGAAAAACTCTATGCATTATTTGCCAATGTCGGATTAAGATTATAAAAATAAACACTACTTGAGGCAATACAGCCATTATCTTGTGGTTTGATTGTATATTTCTATTATTTGATAATGTAATTTTGAGTTTTGATCAACCCAAAGACATTAAATTAAGCTCTTATTAGGTGGAAACCCAATATATTTTTCATTGCTTTATTATTATTATTATTATTACTAACTTGTCTCTCCAAAGCCACCCATTATTCACTCATGATGTTTTGACTTCTTGCATCCTATGCTTTGATTTCTTTTGATACTATTTAGTGACATTGTAGATATTTATGTTTATGTTAATGTAAATTCATGCTTTATTTTCTCTAGACTATAGTTATGTGGTTTCCTTGTTATATCATGAGTTAAGACTTTACTATTTTATGTGATAGGCGTGTGATTTTGATGTAGCGATTTTTTTTTTCTTTTTTGTGAAATATTTCTCCTTTTATTTTGTATTTATGTTTCTACCTTGCTATATTCCTTTCTCAGTTCTGGTGTGATTTGCATGTGTAGTGTCAAAAAGAAAATTTGAGGGTGGATTCTTTTAAAAAATGTGCCCTAACGTAAAAGTAGATATTTGAATCTTAAATTTATATTATAAATGATTAATTTAATTAAGATTCAAGGAGATTTACTAACAGGTAAGAAAATAATTAGAGGAGACATGAACCTTCATTAAGTTTTAAAACTGTTATTGACTTCCCAATGACTGACCTCTAACTATAATTAATCTCACTTCTATATAAGGATTCCTAGACAAAAATTGACTACATTTAAAATTAATTCTATAAATATATATGATTTAATAATAATTAATTTAAATAATTCAGTTCTTAGTTAGTGTCCATTAAATTATTGCTTTTGAATTGAGTCAGGAGGTAATTAAGAATTTGACTTAGGAAATATTTACTAAGAAGCTTTAAATTGAGCCACCACTTCGGCTCAAACTCAAATTCTCACCCACCTTACTTGGCCCAACCTCATTGGTGCTCAGCCTCCACTTCACCACCAACTATGCATTATTTTGACACCTAAGCTTGCCCACTCAGCCACCATGGTTGGGCCAATAAATTGACCACCTCCATGGCCAAAAAATGGAGACACCCACTTGCCCTATCAAATTGTTCTCAGACATTCTTACAAGCTTGCTCACTGCATTCCCAATGATTTTAGCCCTCTACCTCCATCACAAAAACTCTAATTTTAAAGTCCAAAATTAGGGCAAAATTTTCGGGTCATTCCACAAAACTCCACCAAACCTCAAATTATGTGTTTCAAATGCTTCCCCATAGCCTAAAACTTCATTCCCCATCAAAACTCCAATTACCTGAGCCCTCTAACCTAGTCCAAGACTAAAGTTGAGCCCCTTTTGGTCGAATTCATACTTGGACCTATTTTCAGAGGAAGACAACACTTCGAGGAGATTTCTGGACTCAAGTTGAAGCTTCAAAAACAACGTAATTGAAGCATCTCTTCTTGAGCTAAGGTCTAATTTCAAAAAACCTCGCTTAATTTGGTCAAAAGTCGAGTGAGATATTAGTCTTAGAACACAAATGAATCTCGAGCTAAGGTTTAGTTTGGAACGATGACCAGGCATCGTTCGATCTTGCGTGTATTAAATCAACGATGGTTAACAATTCAGATGAAGAAACAGGGAGAAAACAGCGGACTGACAAGACACCTACGTGGAGGGCATGACGAATGACAGTCTATCGCATGGTTTTCGTGTAGCCGACCCGATGTTATTCTCGGTGTTATTCCAGTGCTATTCTCGTAGTATTCTGGTGTTATTTCACTTATACTCACATTATTTTAAGCATTATTGAGGAGGAAACAAGGGAGACGCATGACAAAGGACGTGGAGAGCACTAAAAATGGTGGGGCTACACTTGGAGCTTCAGATCTGCCTAGGATGACGGGGCACAAATGTGGTTAAGTAGAAAAATCGAATTTTCTGAGTTTTATTTAACTACACAATTAAACAAAACTTTGAAAAATTATATCTTGGTGTAGCAAATTCAAAAATAAAATAAAATAAAAATACTCATGTTCTCAGTGAGTAGAGAATAATTTATTGGACAAAAAATCCTTGATATTTATCTCACATTTATGTTTATTTTAAATAAATACCATAAATCTAATTTTAATTATAAAAATTAAATATTAATAAAAATGATGTGAAATTTTTAGAGATGGTTCCTTATGTAGCTAGGGTAGTTATTTGATTTTTTTAAAGTCAAAGAACCCCTCTATTCATGAAAACCCTAATTTTTCATGGAGATTGATTCTATTTTATTAAAATAATTATAGTAATCAAATGAAAAATAATAAAATTTCAAAATCAAACTTGTTGAGTTCTCATATTTTAAAAATTAAATATTTATTTTCCTATTTATTTTATGTTAAAAAACATTTAAAAATTATAAAATTAAATTATATTTCAAAAAATTATAAAAATTGCTCTTATTTCACCTCTGACCTTAATTAACATTATTTTTTTTTTCAAGAACAGAGAACAACTGTTGTATAGTTGAATTAATTATCATTTGAAATTAACAATTTTGGAGTGAAATAAATACATAAAATAAAATAAATGTAACAACTCATGGGTAAGATCACTGCAAGGTTCCATGGTCTCTTGAACTAAATTAAAAGACTATGAGGTATGCAACTTTAGGGGCAAAATTATAATTTTAAAATTTTACACTTTAACAAAGATTTAAGTCAGTTCAGTGCGATAATGGGTAAGATTGATGATTAATCCTCTCAAATGATTGAAACCCTTAGGTAATTTGGTGGCAACTAATTCACAACAATTTTTACAAAAGATAAATTGTATTTCTTCAAATTGTCATAAATTGGAAGAGATGAAAGTTTGGAAGATCCAAAAGTGAGGGGTTTGAGTTAGGAAGTTCACAATTCATTAATTTGAACCCTCAATCAATATGCAATGCTTAGATTTCTACATTAGCTGTAATGGATATAATGGAGAGAAAAAAAAAAGAAAGAGAAGAAACCAAGGAGGAAAGCAATGAGACTTTATTTATTTTAGGTTTATGGTCTATCTTTTTTTTTTAATCTGAGAAGTTTAGTTCTTTATTTGTTGTTATCTGTTCAATGTAAAACTTCACTTGATGCAATATTATTTTCCAGACTCATATGTTCAATGTAAAACTTTATTTGTATCCTTTGTTCAAGGTAACATTTGCACGTATCTGATTGTAGTCATAGGTACTGGTGACTTTATAATATTGAAAGAATGAATTATATGTCGGGAGGTTTACTTGTTCAATATGTTTGAAAAACATAAAACTATCAAAATTCAAAATATAATTTTATCATTGTTTAGCCTTTAGAGAATAGGCAATGCAAAAACTATTTGTAAGTACTCCTCTAAACCATCAAGAAGCATCATAATGTCATCATATTAACACCATAATATAATTTTAATATTAACAAACTACAATCTCAATTTCACCAATAAGAGAATCACAATAACGCCATAAGAGAACCAGAATATCACCATAATTCAAATAAATTACCATTAATTGAATAAACTCAAATACCAACTACGACACAATACTACCAAAAATACCAGTGCTACATCATTACAAAAAATACATCATAAAACCACCATATTATCAAAATACTTAATATCACTTTACAAATTGAATACCACAAGATTATCATGAGAATATCACAAAAACTCACAAAAACAAAAACAAAAAATCACGAATAAACCACCAAAATATCACCTAAATACCACCAGAATGTCACCACAACATCACCAAAATAACACTAGAAAACCACGTTAATACCACAAAAAATTCCATCAAATTTCATCACCAGGATACCACTAGACATCTATTAGAATACTACTAAAATACTACCAGAATACCACAAGAATACCACCAAACCAAAATACCAGCAGAATACCACCATATGTTTTTGATGATATTCTAGTTGTATTTTGGTGGTAGTAGAATGGTATTGTGGTAGTATTCTAGTAGTATTATTGTGGTATTTGGGTAGTGTTCTAGTTGTATTCTTATAGTATTTTTATGACTTTTTTATGATATTTTGGCGATTTGTGGTATTCAAGTGTTTTCTTAGTGATATTCTAGTGGTTTGTTTGTGGTATTCTTATGGTATTTTGATGGTATTTTAGTGATATATTTGTGTTAATTTCATTAGTATTCTAGTGGCATCAAGATTTTTTTTGCTGACATTATGATGGTATTGTTCAATTTATTTGACAGAAGAAAAACTTTGTTATGTTAGATTTCCCCCACTAATGTCTATTCTTTTACTATGAAATATTCTTCCAGTACCATGAACATAAGAGTGTTGACATGCAGATCCATGCCCTCCTCTGTTAGATCTATTTGTGATACAATATTTGGTTAACTAAATGAGAAAACTAAAATTATTCTGAAAGATATATATCTTATTCAATTCTTCCACATGCCACCTTGCTAACAGAAAAATTCATTAAACTTCCAAATTTTGAAATGTTGAGACACTAATCACAAGGTTTTTAGAATGTGGCAAAACCGTAAGCTTCAATTCAGACAAGATGGCACCACTAATTGACATGCCTAATTTTTGGAGAAACTGTGCATTAGGATAAATTTCTCATATCAGCTGTAAATTCCATTCAATAAAGAATGACTTGCTGGCAATTATTTCAAGACAAGTTCAACAACTTTTGTAGAGTTGTATATAAATATTTTGTTGGTAAATTTATTTTTTCTCTCGAGCAATTACAATGGCTCGAGTGACTTGTATAGTTATGGGGGCAATGCAAATAGTTTCTCTTCCTTCAACTGGCCATCATCCATTTGTGGTTTTCTTTCTAAGAAAAATGATGTCATTGTCTAGAAAATAAGGTGAAATCAGGCCCTTCGATACATGAATAGCTTTTATTTCTTGTTAATGATTAGTATGGCTGATATAATAACAATCTTTTTACAGCATTGATTTTACGAGCACATAGCCATCTTTACTCCAACCTCAGTTGAAGCAAGACATCAAATGCTTAGGTAGTCTAAAATGAGGTTATTGAGAACAAAGATGGTGCATATTTTGTTCTCTAAACTAACAACAGTATAGGTAACAAAGATTTGAATCCCTTTTACAAAATATATTTGGGTGATACTACATTTGTCTGCACAACTTGATAATTTAATTGTTTTGTTTGTTGTTCTTTAATTCTTTTGTTGATTTAACTAGTTACGAACAATTGTTTCTTTCTCCAACAACTTACAAGTTAGGGAGCCCAACATCTAGCCCTCTGATAGCTGATTCTAACATCTCCACCTTATAAACACCCCTTGCACGAATAGTGGCTCTTTTACATATATTGGAAGTTTCTGAAATTTTGAAAAGTAAAACAAAATGTTAATATCGTCTGACCGCAGTTCTCGCTTTATTTAGTTCTAAACATCGGGTCAGGTGTGCACTCACCAACTACACCCCCATGGTCTTTCCCAATATCTGCACTTCCCCGCTCACCGTCCACCGTCCAAAAGTGTCGACGAGTCTTCCCAGCTGTTGTCCCACCTTCCCTGCTTGCTACTCCAACTTCCAACCTACCTCCCAACTGCCTATTAGACCTTCCTGCCACCCTAACATTTTGCCCTCCTCATCCAGTTCACCTTCCAACCCCTGTAGGCGCCTCTCTTGTATTCACCATTGTTATCCCAAGCTGTCAGATCCACCTCGCCGGCCTCCACCACTTTTATAATACACCTTTGAAGTGATTGCTTGTGTCTTGTATGTTTTGTGTTATTTTCTATTAAGTTGTGTTATAACCCTACTTTTCTATTAAAAAAAACTTTGATTTTGGGTTTCCATTATTTTTCCTACCAGTTTCTGTATCAAGCTGACAACCCTTTGGCTGGAGCTATCGGAGGTCCGCAGACATGCACCAGATACAAGCTCAGATGGACAATATGGATAAGTTTAAATTCGAGGGAGATGTTTTATATAAGAGGCTGCTTCGGTGAAGGCTTGTCTCAGCTGAAGCGCAGATTAACCACTTGTAAATTTTTTCTCTCGAAATAGTTTTTTAGTGTAATTCATAAATTTTCAAAATCAAATTTTATTTTTATTTCAGTGTTGATGTGATGCCACTTTCTCAAAATTGATGTATGATTTTGTGCAATGATTATGCTTCCTTTGTTACCCTATATATAAGGTTTAAGGGTTGACTTTGGCGGTGTGCTTTCTAGCCTTCCTTCACTTCCTCTGCTTTCTCAATTTTCAACTCCCCTACTCTTCATTCAGATGGCTCCCAAATAGTCTTCTCAGCTCCTTGGGTTGATTGCTAGGATTGAAGGATCAACTCTATCATTGAGGAAGGTGGTCGGTTGCACGATTTTTGCATCTTCATAGAGCTCTGAGCCGTCAAAGGGAATGACCGAGCAACTAACAGGTTTGAAAATGACCTCATCTTCTACTAAGACCAATTCAAGTGTTGGAATCCTGCCAAGAGCTGTGAGCGATCTTCAACCACTATGTTGTGATCCCCGCTCATATTCTATCAAACTTCATTGCCTCCATAATGACGTATGTCATCATCTACCACCACGCGGGAGTTATGCGGTCGATGAAACTCTTTTCTCACATTTTTTTTCATTCCGGGAATACATGGATGGTCTCGTGCTAGTTAGGCTCCATTTGAGTCGCTTTTTTGTGGCTTTGCGGCCCCGAATCGCGAAAATTGATCGTTTGGCTCCCAACGTCGCAGCAGAACAAAGCTCAAGCGGGAGAAAACAGGGCCACGATATCCACCCTGCGGCCCCAGCTTACGCCTCGTCAAATATTCTTTTTAACCTCGACGCAAAGAAACCCTCGTCCCGCCTATTCCTGCTCCACGCCATCTCGCCTCGCCGCGCGCATTCTTCTTCCTCGACTAGGACCGAAGCCTCGGCGCAAAGAAACATGCACATCGCCATCTCATGTGTGTTCTTCTTCCTCGAACAGGACCGAACCCTTGGCGCAAAGAAACCCACTCCTCGCCATCTCGCCCAGTCGCGCGTGTTCTTCTTCCTCGAACAGGATAGATCCCTTGGCGCAAAGAAACCCTCACAACGCACGTTCTTCTTCCTCGACCAGGACCGAATCCAGGAAGCCTATTCCCGCGCCTCGTCATCTCACCTCGTCTGGTGTCGCCGCGCACGTTCTTCTTCCTCGACCAGGACTGAATCCAGGAAGCACGAGGCAGGTAATCCCATCTTCTTCCCTTATTTTCGAGCTCTCTTCCCCGCTGAGAAGAGTTTTGAAATTTGTTTTGGCAAGTTGAGAAGCTTCTTCTTCCACAATAGTGTAAACTTTTTTGTTTCTTTGTTTTATAAGTGTCATGCGATTATGCGAGACGTGAATTATTTGTTCCGTTAGTGTTGATAGAATGGAGGGTTTGTGGTCTGTTTTAGAGCAAATCTTGCAAGGGTTTTATCATAGGGGAGGTTGGCTTGCAAGAGTTTCTCATTTTTTTTTTTATTTTTACTGTACAACAAATGTTGGTTGTCTCCCAATTTCTATGTATTTACATATCTAACACCTAAACTTTACTTTTTCTACTTTCTAATTGATTTTACTGTTTTATTTAACACTCTGAAGTTTTAATAATTTACTACATAATAAATTTTGCTTATGGAGCTACAAAAATTTCACTGTTACAGTCTTCTTTTAAACAATTTTACCAAAAAATGACAGAATTGTCATTTTTCCAGAAACAACTGTTCTGCAGCTGTTTTCACACAGTTGCACCAAACAAACAACAAACTTTCCCGCAGCTGTTTCCCCGCAACAGCTTTCTGAAAAGCTGAGAAGCTGCAGCTGCGCCAAACAGAGCCTTAATTTGTCCGACAAATTTTAGCTCTTGGACTTAGAAAAAAAGATAATGGATTGGAAGCCTATGAATTCTTTTGGGGCTTTTGAGTCCTCGCAAACTATGTCACAAAAATCTGCTTAAAGTTATCACATGAGTCAATCACCCCTGACGATAAAGTGTTGAACTATCCGAGTGTCGACTAACTCAAAGTGGTGAAGAAAAAAATGACATTTCAATGCGTTAGTGATCCTCAAAAAACGTCGGTTGACTTGAAGGAGGATGCGGTCAGTGGACAAAACTCTAGTGTAGGGATTTTGAACCTCTCTGTGGGGCTAAACCTTACAAAATTTTCTGACTGACGGGGCGCCTCAGTGCACCCGAACCGTTGTTTGTCCGTCGGTGTCGACCAAAACTGTCAAAGTATTGGAAATCTCCTTCATATTCCAGGAGTAAAGGTGCACTTCAGTCGTTGGGTGTCGACACTTCCTCTCAGAGGAGTCGCTCCCTTCCCTGAGCCACACCTCTCAAATGGCATCCAAAATATGATCCTTCGGCTCTTGGAATTGTTGGTTTACAAACACTCTAATGTACTTCATGTTACCAATGTCACTATTTTGGTTATATTCTATGTGTGCTGCTTCATTTCTTGTTTGTGACATGATCCATGCTTACCCAATTATTTAGGATATTGAATTCTGATTTGTCTGTTAATCACACCTCAATGATTAGAGTGTAAGATATGAGAGAAAGATAGAGAAGAAAGTGCACAGTAAAGAACAGTAAAATGTCTTGTGTATCTCATAAAATGATTCATATTTAAAAGGGAGGGGGCACAATGTATGAAGTTACATGTTTGTTCTTGCTTTAATGAAAGTGTTACAAAATATTTTTGGTATTTTACATGTATGGGTATATGCTTGGCATCCTTTTGGTGGGCCTTAATTTGGTAAGGTATGCTCGATCAGTTGTGTTGAGTTGGGTTACCAGTAAACCTTTGATTGACATCGAGTCGGCATGACTAGTTGGATTAGCTAGACTTTGTCGATCGACTGATCTATTATGACTGTCACCCTTTGATCCATGTTGAGGAGCTTCTATTGGCTTAGCAATCCTAGATTATTGGGCGGATGGTAAATCACTATAACTCGACAATTAGCTCACTCCCAATAAACAGGGTTGGAGAAATGATTTTGACTTCTCGTGGCATGCCTACCTCTTGATCCATGGTAAGGAGTCTTTGGGGTGTCCGTTGGTGCTGAGGAGTTAAGTCATTCCTCAGGTCTGGTTTATCGAAAGGTTGATTGCTCATTTTAATAAGCCTTCTAATGGTGCTTGGCTTGCATGCCACTATGACTTGTCTTGGTTTGATAGGTTCGGGCACAAGCCGTTTGGACGTCTTTAGCCTTGTTGCCTTTGGCTCGAATGATTGCATCTAGCCAGCTTTGGTTGTGACTACCAAGTCCAATTAGATAAGTGGGCCTTTCTGATCTTATATTGGTGTGCCATCCTTAGTAGTACTTCTATGTCTTTGGAACCGTTAGATCTCATCGAGATTCATGCTAGTGCATTCCCTATGTACAATAGCTAACACCCAAACTTATTTGTTTATTTCTATAAAACTCAAATATTTAACAACACAAAAAATATAACTTACTTTTTAGAAGTAAAAACACTTTTCCATGCATAGGTTTATGATACCAAAGTGTTATAAATATAAATATCAAATTTTACGTGTTAGATTTGTAAATGCATAAAAAAATGGATGGTATTTATGGAAAGTTCCTGAAAAATCAATGAAAGCTACCATCAAATTTCATTTTAATGCAGAAAGTCTAGCCAGAGCATAGTTACTTAAAGCTATAATATACACATTTTCTAATGTACACTTCTCATAAATTCATGCAGTGATTCACATGAATCAGGAGAGATCTCTCATAAATAAGAAAACAGAAAATGAAAATAAATAGAAGCTGTCTATAAGATTAAATGGTCGTAATAAGAAAACAAATATCAAGTTAATTAGGTTAGTACCAAATGATTTAAAGTATGCCTGGCTCTCTCCAGGGTAATCTGTTAAGCGCATCAATAATAGCCCTGCGAAACGAATCAAAATGGATGATGAAGGAGGAGACATGGCCACCAGTTACCCACCTCACTTCTGAACCGGGCCATGCCTTCTGAAGCTCCAGAACCGAGTCTTTGGGAATATAACCATCATTCTGAAGTTAAAAATGATTATCACAAGACAATTTTATTTATTTCATATGCTACACTATGTAAAATAAATAAAAGTTGAGATTTTGATGCTACAAAAATAAGAATAGATGGATTCAGATAATAGAAGTATAAGCAGGTTAGGAGCTGAATAAAGTCAGGATCATACTGTGCATGTTTACATGTTTGTTTAGAAGTGGGTGTCTTTAAGAAATATATTCATAAAATATTAAACATTGCAGTTCTTACTAAAGAAGCAAACCGATACAAACATGCTTCCAATTTGATTTCCTACTAATTTTATCTTAGTTTATGAAAAAGTAAAGGGTCAAAATAGTCCTTTGATTTTTTACATACCGTCATTTTAGTCCCAACATCTACAAAAATGTCAAAAAAGTCTTCAGACTCTTTTAATAGAAGTAGTAGTCTTTTATAACTAAATTGACATTTTTATGAACTCTAGGACTACAAATGACTCCTGCAAAAAGTCAAGAAACCATTCTGACACTTTCTCATTTATGAAAGCATAAACATGAATAAAGATTAAAGTATTTTAACATGTTTACAGAAACCAGAATGAATAGAACCAGCATGAGAATTGAGGACGTGTTAAACACTTACTGTGGCAGCAACAAGTATGACAGACTCGGGACTCTTAGGAATCGGGAAGCGTGTAACATCCGTCAATGACAGTACCGTTCGGAGGCGTTGTTGAACTTCTTCGAGAGTCATTCCAGCCTTCTCCGCATCTTCTCTCAATGCATCCCATGCAGTTGCGTGCTTCAAAACCCCTTCGCAGAAAGCCACCACAGCAGAGTGCGGGGCGAGGAATGGCAAAGTTGCTATCGGAGAAGGATGGAGAGATCCAACCATCGCAGCATGCACGCCCCCTAGAATTTTGTCAGCGCATTAGAAAAGAAACTTTGAATCTACATGCATAGTACCCAATTACTATGTATTTACATATCTAACACCTAAACTTATGTTTTACAATTATACCACCGAAATCTTTCATATCAGGTAAGAAATACCATCATTTTAACATTTAAAAAGTGAAATGAATATTTTCATGCATAAGTAAGGTGGCATTTATGTCAAAATTGATGTTCGTGTTAGATATGTAAATACTAAGAATTGAGTGGCATATATGTAAATCTTCCTGAAAGAAGAATCAGCAGTTGCCAATCTAAGAATACGTCAAAACGAACATATGGAAAGTATCTGGCTGTGGCAGTGTTCACTTACCCATGCTAAGTCCACAAATTCCCATCTTGCCAAAACCACCCTCCACATCCAACCAGTACAAAAGACTCCTAGCTTCCTCAATAGTGGCTCTTCCCAGTAATAACAAATCACTGACACAAAGAAGTTTCGCTCCCGGCTGCAGTTTTGGCCGCCGATTTCCATAAAATGGGCTGCAGCAAGCTTGCTCGAGATTGTAAATCAACATTTACAACAGTTTTGATTTATAAACCCGATTAGAAATCTAATTAATGCTGTAAAATAATAAGCATTTGGTTCGATCAAAGAGAAATGATATCACCTCTCAAGCACCATTGTTGCTATGTTTTCCTTAAGTAAAGGGCCTCCAAGACGCAATCTTCGCTCAAAGGTATGATCGCCAGTGCCTATTCAAACCATTGTTGGAGGAGGATCAGTTATCGAAGAAACATTTAGAGGAACAGGAGCAGAAAACCCATCAATGAAATCATAAAAAATGGCTACAACTATTGACGGAACCAAGACTTAAGGAGAGGGGTGGCGAAATTTAAAATTAAGGGTTGTGGGCATTCAAGTAAATGTTTCATCTCCTTAAAAAGAGAACTATTATAAATATTATTATTAAATTAAAAGTATAGTTAATATTAAATTATTATTAAGTATTACAATTTAAAGGGTAAAAATTTTAGTGTATTATATGACATTAAAGAGTCTAGTAAAAATCTAGGGATCGTCAATGCCTCCCCCAGCCAACCTTTGATTTCACCACTGGCTATAACGGCACAAGGTATGAGATCCATGCTCCTAACAAGCAAGTCACCAACTACAACCCCTTTCAATTGCTTACACAGTTCCAGCCTTACAAATTTTATATTAATTCAATCAAACTCTCTTTCACGATGTACTTGGCTAACTATTGCGTATGCGAAAAACAATGTAATTATCAATAGGCTTATCCAAATTATTTAGGGCCGGCTCTATGAATCATCATCCTCCATTCAGCTTCGTTGAATACTGCATGGCATATTATAACTATCTGCACAATACTTTTTGGGCAACTTCTAACAAAGTAGATGCCAAAATCATAAAAATCTATGTACTCTTCACTTAAATAGGTACTACTCCAGTTTTCTCAAATTCAACTGCGACACATCCATCTTACTGACATGGCAATTGTATAATGACGTTAATTCTGAGAATTAATATTAAATGAACTTGAAAATTATAATCAACATTAAAACTTTCTCAAAAATAAATAAACTTATTTACATGTACGTTGTCACAAAATGAAAAACACTGAGCTATATGACATTCTGATGCGACACACTGTTACGAAGTAACTGCACTTGCAAACCAAACAAGAATAATCACAACGAATAAAATTAACTGAGAGAATTAAAAGCAAAACTGCAAGTTTTATTTTGGAATGTTTTCAACTTGAAAAGCACCATGCAGTAAGTGCCACTGGGTGTCACTTAGCTAAGCCGACTCGTGCGTCAGGTCAGGCTCGGCTCGATACATCGCTCGTAAATCAACCTCAATTAGCTAAAAAACCAATCTCAAGCTAGCCCTGACTCGACTCATTAGCTCGTAAGCCATTAATATAAAATATACTCAAATATATATTAAATTCAAAATTTAAATTTAAATTACTAAAAGTATTTAAAAGAAATAATATTTTACATTATATATCAAATAATTTCTTATTACTTATATTCAAATTGCTCATTCTATTTATCAGATTATTATAATACTAATTTAAATTGATATTATTTTTTCTCTTTTATAATAAGCAAGACTCAAAATTAAACTCAAGCATGAGCTCAAACTTGATTTAATTAATCAAGATCAAGTTCAAGCCGAAAGTGACTTGAGCTCAACTCGACCCTTTTACACCCCTAACTATCACACAATTTGGTTGAATAGTTAAAACTAGACCCATGTAGCTTGAATGTCATCCTATTCAGAAAGACAACCAATATAAACTTATTTCAGACACAATTTTTGGCCATTATCTAAGAAACCAGCTCACTTCTTTTATCAGGGTCAAATTCCATGGAGCACTATAAGAAGAGAACTTGATTTTGGTGCTTCCTATTCTGAACGAATTATTGGTAAGATGATGGATGAAATTATGATGTTGGTTAAATGTAAATTTTGGTTTTCAGAAGCGTCCTACAAATTTTCTGAAATGTGAATAAGGTTATCTCAGATCTGCTTTACAGTCTCCGTTCTTAACTTCTAGGCCATCCTCCATAGGAATAGTAATTTCCTTCCTAGAATTTGTATTAAGCCAAGACAAATAAGAATCCCTTCAACTTATAGCTCGACTTAGATTTCCTTCCCTTGCCTGCAACCAAGATGAGATTTTACCTTCTTCCATTTTCACCAGCTTGCAAGCCATAGGAGAAAGAAAAAATTATGCAATAAATCTAGTAGGTCTTTAAATATAATTCTTGGCAGAACAAACCACAAAAGGAACTGATTTTTTGGGATTGGAAGTTGATCACTTTCTAAAAAAAAAAAAAAAAAAAGGAGGATGGTTAAGAAGATTTACATACATACCACTTATTTCTTATGTATTTCCATATCTAACATCTAAACTTCAAGTTTTACTTATATGCCACTTTACCTATGCATAAAAAGGAGTGTTTCACTTTTAGAAGTTGAAATAGTGGCGTCTTTTATGTGAAAGATTTGAGTGGAATAAATGAAAAAAGTAAAATTTAGGTGTTAGATATGTAAATACATAGTAATTGGGTGGTACGTATGTAAATGCTCCTAATAATTAATACACCATATGATGAAAGCTTTTCAGTCAGATAAGAGTAAACTAAAGCTTCTAATCAGCAGTATTTGGATTTAGCCTAGAATTCCAATAATGCAACCATACAGAAGCATCAAAAGAACTTTTTAAAACACAAGAAGGGAGGAGAAATTTACATACCTAGCACACAATTCTTATGTATTTGCACAACTCATACCTAAATTTTTATATTTACATGCATAGCACTGTGCTTTAAACCTATGCATAATTTCACTTTTAAAAACACTGTGCTTTAAACCTATGCATAATTTCACTTTTAAAAGTGGTAATAATGGTATTACGAAAAGATATTAAAGATTTGAGTTATGTGTGTGTAAATTTGAAAATTTAGGTTTGAGAAATTTAAACACATTAGAATTGTGTGCGATGTATGTAAATGACCCAAAAGAGAAGTATTAGAGAACATAATAAAATTACCTGCTAAGTGAACAACACAAGCCATTTTATGTGGCAGTATGGATTTTGGCGTAAGGAGAGCAATCCGAGCGGTATGGCTCTCTGGGGGCAATGCATTTATAAGTTGCTCATCACATGGAGTCCTGAATATTCCCTCTTTAAGGCAAGCATTTTTTGATTCCCATAGTTGTTTCCAAATTGGCTGAACCATCTTAGGTGGCCAATTTTGGCCCATAGCCCCTGGAAAGAGTTGCTTCAGCATGCTCTCAAAAAGTTCGAGTTTGGCTGCTCCCCATCCTCGCGAGAAAAAAGGAGTGCTTAATTTGGTCCGGTGCATGCATGCACCATAAATGTGATCCAACAAATAATGGAGAACTCCAATATTTATAGATACCATCTGGTTACATCAACTTAAAGAATAGATAAGAGTTATTATCCACCAGTAGTAACAGCTAAAATTCTGTAACAAAAAATGAAAGAGAGAAAAGAAAATTTTCTTTTAGTTCAATTCTTTATTTATACATACATACATACATATATATATATATATATATATATATATATATATATATATATATATATATAT
>NEWO01000909.1:148916-178855 GCA_003013225.1 Phalaenopsis aphrodite
GACATATTTTTTTTCAAAAATTAAATAAAAAAATGAAAATTTATATCAAAATGTCTCCTCTTTAAATCATTATACATGATATTAATCATATTTTTCTATAAGCTAAATTATAATACTTAAAGGAAGTAGATCAAATAGAATTGAGAGGAAAGAAAGCCTGAATAAAGAAGAGCACTAATCTTATTTCTCTTTTATTAATCTACCTCAGTACACTCGAATACAAACATGGCTGTATAAATAGACACTGAGATGACAGACTTGTAAATAGTCATAAGGGTAACATAGTTATTACACAGATAAATGAAACATAATATAAATTTTTCTTTTACAAAACCTAAACACTAAGGAGACATTTGATCTAGAAAGAGGGGGAAGGCGAGAGCAGCGGAGAGAAGACGAACGATCAAAAATCCAATCCACATGAGAATGTTATTTAAGGTCTCCATTTAACCCCCTTCAAGGTGATGATCTGGGGTTGTGATCGCCAACTTGGTGGCAAGATATTAATGACTTGCGATTGGTAAAGGTTTTGTAAGAATATCTGCATTTTGATCATTAGTCAATATGTGCTTGAGAATGATTTGCTTTTGCTTTAGATGATCTCGAATGAAGTGATAGTCCATGTTTAGTCCTAGCATGAAAAACAGGAGCTATTGCAGATGCGTTATCACTGTAGATTGTCATGAGAGTTAACTTTTGATATGGCATTTTCTATATAAGTTGTAGAAGCCAGAGAATCTCCATGTTAGTAGTTGTTATAGCCCTACATTTAACTTTCGTGGAGGATCTAGAGGCAGTATTTTCCATTTTCGCAGACCAAGATAAGAGATTTGGTTCAATTTACACAAAAGTCTATATTGTATTTTTTTGTCTCATTGATTACTTGCTCAGCTTGCATCTGAATAAGCACTTAGAGAAAAATCACTAGAAACTATAGGTTGACCATGGTTAGGAGTTCCTTTTTAAGTGTCTGAGAAGGCGTTTTAGCTGTTGAAAGTGTGTGGTTGTAGGGTTATGCATATGTTGGCTAAGATAATTAACGATAAACGTAATATCCAGGCGAGTAACAGTTACATACTGAAGGGAATCAATGATTTGTCTGTACATATGTGGATCCTTCATAGATTTGATTGGTTCAGTGGTTCTATAAGAGGTGGTAGAAAGAGGAGTCAAGACAGGTTTTGCATTTTGCATGTTTGTTTTATGCAAAAGATCATTTAAATATTGTGTTTGATTGAGAAAATCTCATTTTGGTATTTGTTGAATGTTTAACCCAAGAAAATGGGATATGGATCACAAATGTTTTAAGTTAAATTGAGTGCTTAGTTTTAAAATTAGCTCAATAATAGTATGATTGTAATTACTTGTGATTAAAATATCATCAACATATATTGTGATTAAAATATCATCAACTTATAATAGTAAATAGATACATATATTATTGTGAAAAAAAAAACAATAATGAAGGATCTGCAATACTTAAAATAAAGTTTTGCTGACATAAAAAAGTACATAAAATATAATACCATTGATGTGGAGCTTGCTTGAGACCATATATGGATTTTTCTAACTTATATATATAGTGACGATAATGAGCATGAGCAAATCTAGGTGGTAGTTTCATATAAGTCGTGTCATCAAGCTTCCCATGTAAGAAAGCATTAGATGCATTTAATTCTTAAATAGGCTATTGTTAGTTGAAAACCAAAGGAATAAGAAATCTAATTGTTGGAAACTTTGCCATGAAACTGAAGGTCTCTTGGTAATCGATGCGTCATTGTTGTGAAAATTCTTGGGCAACCAAGCAAGCCATATGTCTTGTTATGGTTCCATCAACATGATACTTGTTTTTAAATGTCCACTTACATCCTTAAATATTTTGCTTTTGAAGTGGGGGAACGGGTTCCCAAGTACCTTATTGATGTAGAGCCATGAATTCATTGGAACATAGCTTTACGCCATTGAGAGTATTGCACGGCTTAACTATAAGTATTTAGTTCAACCTGTGTTTTAGTACTATGTTGAAGATAAAAATTTTTTCATGGGTTTGAAATGTCTTGTTTGATCGCAAGTTACCATAGAGTGTTGTTTGTGAGGTGGATGAGAGATGGGTTGTAAAGTAGGGGAAGTAAAGTTTATGCAGGAGGGTAAAACGGTAGGCTCAGAATGATTGAGATTGGTGGTGGAGTTTTGAGAGCTCATATGGGATGTGGTTGGTGAGGGAGAGACAATAACTTGACGGGTAGTCAGAAGAAGGTGGGTGGGAGGGGGTTGAATGATTAGAAGCAATAATGAACGTAGGAATGAGAAAAGGTGGTAGGAAAGTTATGGGTAAAGAAGGGTGAACCGAAGGTGATTGAGAGGCTAAAGGTGTTTTATAGGGAAAATTAATTTCAATAAAACTGACATGACATGAGAAAATAAATTTGTGTGTCTGCATATTGAAACACTTGTAGCCTTTGTGTGTCTGCATATTGAAACACTTGTAGCCTTTGTGTTGTGCATTGTAGCCCTCAAAGATGAATTTGGGAGCTTTGGGAGAATGCTTATGTGGGAAATTGTGATGTTGCTGAGGGAAATAGAGGTTGTCAAAGGTCCTCAAGTTTTGACATTCATGTGGGTATTGATATAAGAGTTGAAAAGGTGTTTAAGATTTTGTATTAATAGAAGGAAGAGTTGATAAGATATGTAATAGTGAGAACTACTTCCATCCAAAGATTTATGGGTGGGCTAGACGGATTTAGAAGAGTTCTAGTCATTTCTATGATGTGATGATGTTTCTTTGCAGCTATGTTGTTTTTCTCAGAAGTATAGAGACAACTAAATTGATGTTGAATGTCATTGTCTTGCATATATAGTTTAAGCTCATTTGATATATATATTCTCCACTGTCATCAGAGCGTAAACAATTTATATTTTTTGATTCATTTATGTAAGTATATAAATTATGAGGTATTTTCAGATTTGTGATGTAAATAATTGCACCAACAATAACAAGACAAAACATCTATAAATATGACATAGTGCTTGTATCCTTCTATAGAAGAATGGGGAAAGAGCCCCCAAGTATCATAAAGTATTATTTCTAATTTGCATTATGTAGGAGTACTACTATTGTAAGGTAATTTTCTTACTTTTGTTTTGATAATAGTCTAAACATTTCGACATACATGAAGAAACATTGAGTTGAGGATAAGAATAAGAATGCATAGAAAAAACTTGATTATGTGGGTGTCCAATTCTTTGATGACAAGTATTTGAACATCTTGTAGTGCGAAGTGCCCTTGATCAACTGGTCCAACTAGAAGAATTTTCTTAATATTGGAGTCCTGAATTTAAAACTTGTCATCATAAAAAATAATGGTGCAATGGCTATCTTTAGCTAATTTATTTATTAATATTAAATTATGGGATAATTTGGGAACTATAAATAGAGAGGAAAGTTTTACCTTACTACCGGGTGTGGGAAGTATAACATTAACCACTTGTGTTATTTCTGAATTTTGTCTATTATCTACCACAATTTGTTCTAATCCCTTGTATATATGGCTGAGAATATTGCAAATGATCCATGTTGGGGGTGTGATGAGTAGTGATGTCTATGTCCAGCATCCAATTTTGCGGCTGGGGTGGGACTTGTGTTGTTAAAGTTGTTACAACAGAAGTAGTGGGAGGTTTATATTCTATTTTTTTATGCCAACATTGACTAGCTGAATGGCCTCAATTATTGCATATATGGCATATTTTAATCGAACTTGATTTGGATGTGTTTCTGTTTTGCATATTTTTTTATGTTGATTGATTGTTGTTGAAAGTTCTTGTGTTTTGGTATCCCCTTTGTTCTTGAAAGTTCTCAAGGCTGCATGTTGAGTGGGTCATGTGGTTTCTTATGCAATATTGCATTCTTCACTGTGAAGAGATTAGTGTGAATGTCTGTCTTGAAGCCTTGGTAACTGGGAGGTAATCCATTTAATGTGTAGAGGATGATATCCTCTATATCCACTTTAGAGCTTGTTGCAGCGATGCTGTCCACCAGATTCTTGACCATGATTACATATTGAGTTATGGTACTTGATTCCATAGTAATGTTATGAAGTTCACTCTTTAATTGAATGACTCTAGATCTATTTGAGGTCTAAAATCTTTTTCCCAATGTTTGTCAGATTTCAACTGTGGTAGTTAGATGAAGGATGTATGGAAGAATCAACAGTGAAATAGTGGAGAAGATTGTTGCAGCTAGATTTATATCCACCATTTGCCAAATTGCATAATCTTGATCCATTTGTAAAATTGGAAGGCAGGATCTTAATATCTAAAAATTAATCAAAAAAATTTAGTGTAAGCAATTTTGATATTTGAACTTTCTATACAGAGTAATTGCCTTGAGTCAAACATGTATCTGACACGTTCTTGATTTGAGACATCAAATTTTTTTAGGCCTTTGGGAATACTTATATCTTTAAACTTGTTGTAAGACATTTTAGTTTGTTGACATTTTTGATTGGATATTGAGGGGCTTGAGTCCATGGTTATTGTAAGATCGGAGGCTCTGCTATCAACTTAAAGGAAGGAGATCGAACATAAAAGAGAGGAAAGAAATTGAATAGGCCCGAAGAAATATAAGCCCTATTCTTATTTCTCTTTTATTAATCTATCTTATTACACTTGAATACAAACATGAATGTATAAATAGACATTGAGATGACATACTTCTACATAATCCTAAGGGTAACATTGGTATTACACAAATAATTGAAATTTAATATAAATTCCTCTTTTACAGAACCTAAACATTAAAGATACATTCGATCCTAAAAGGGTGGCGGGCAAAAGCAACGGAGAGAAGCCAAATGAGCAGAAATCTGATCGATCCTCCACAGGAGGATGCAATCGAAGGTCTCTGTGTAATAATCACTAGTTGAGTAAGAACACTAACATCAAGACATATTACATATAAAAATTTCAAAATTATTATTATTTTCAAAATGTAATGCATGTTATATATATATATATATATATATATATATATATATATATATATATATATATATATATATATATATATATATATATATATATATATATATATATAATGATACGTCATCAACAATGATCAACATCCAGCACGAATCTCGAAGTATGACACGGATCTCGATGCGATATTTTGAGTACGAATATTCAAATCTTGATAAAAAGTCATCCAATGCTCGAATTTCAGTAAACTTTAGTCAAATTGACCGACTCGATAAGATGGACCTAAAGATATATAAGTTAGTCAAATCTGAGTCAAATCAAGCTCAAATCAAGTGATTAAATCATTTTTGAAAGATTTTCGGACATATTTGAAGGATCAAACGAATGTCGAATTCAGCGAGTTCATACTCAAATCGAGCTTCTCGACAAGGCGAATCCAATGAGCCCAAGATTGCTCAATTCCGATGTTGTTAAGGCACTCAAAGGTCCATCAAACACAATTCAATCGAGGGAAGCTCTCTAAACCATCCGATCAAAATGATTTATATTTCTTAATTAATTGCACCAAAAACATTATAAATAGAGCACCACCATTCACATGAGGGGTGGGGAGGGGGGGGAGGCTTGAGAGAGAATTTAAGGTTTTGAGAAGGAGTTCATGTCCAACATCATCTTTGTCATCATCGATCATTATCGACCACTACCGACCGTCAACGACCCCCCGCCGCCCGTCGTCGATCATCAACGACCGTCATCGACCACCGCCGAGTGTCCTCGACCACGGCCGACTGTCGTCCGCTGTCAACTACCGTCGACCACCGCTCACTGTCATCGACCACCGTCGACATCCGTTAACCTCCATTTATCGTCGACCATCGCCGACCACCGTCGAACATCCTCCACCATAGCTGATTGTCGTCCGTCGTCAACCACCGTCGACCTCCATCGACCACCGCTCACTGTCGTCGACCACCGTCGACATCCGTTGACCTCCGTCATCTATCATCGACCACTGGCTGTCGTCGACCCACGCTGACCTCCGTCGACCACCACCGACCGTCATCGATTGTCGTTGACTACTATCGATCACCACTGACCTCCATCGATCACCGTCAACTAGACGACGTTAGTCGACGTTGTACCTTAAAAAATCTAGTAATTATTTCTCGTCTGTGGGACAATGAGACTCTGTAATCATCAACTTATAGTGGATTTTTATAACTGGGTCAAACCCCATGGTTTTTTCCCTTTATGGGTTTTTCACGTAAAAACTTTTGGTGTCATCACATGTTGATTCATTTTCATCTGAGTGGTGTTGAATCCTACCGCAACGCTAAGACGATAATTCATTACTTTGCCGCCACAAATTTTCTAGTACGCATCATATATATATATATATTAAAAATTACTATAAATATCTTCATCTTTCATATAAATTTTATATAAGAGAGAACAATATAAAATTTGCGTCATAATTTAAAATTATTCACACGGCATCTAAAATGGATGAGGAAACGTGGAGGAGAAAATCGTTGACGTTCCCACAAGGGGCTTCGCTTCCTGCGGGCAGTGGGTCCTGTAAAAACCTTTTGCTGCCCGATCATTAAAATATGTTTTATATTTATTATGGCAGATTTACATATATATCACTCAATTTTTATGTATTTACATATCGAACACATAAACTTCAATTTTTACATATTTGTCACCTTAATTAGGTACAAAAAGTGTATTTCGCTTTTTTAAAAGTCAAAATAATGATAATTTTTATGCAATATGAAAATTTTAGGTGGCGTAAATATAATAATCAAAGTTTATTGATCAGACATGTAAATACATAAGAATTGGGTGGTATATATAATATATGTGAATGTCCCTTTTTGAATTTATTTCTATATGATTAATTTTATATCCAATTGGAGTGTCAACTAAGCGAGCTCAAATGTTGCTTGCATCAGTTATGCAAACAAACACGTTTTGTACTTATCGCTAACTTATAGAGTTGCCCGAGAGCTATTTAAGGATATAAAATATTAGATACAAGCACGCATTAGCACCACACATTTTAGGGTTTGTTTGGGGTTGCTATAGTTTTTTAAAAATCAGTTATGAAGTTGCTAGATGATAAGCTGACGCTCAAAAAGCTGCAGCAGCTATTACAATTTTTTTTTTAAGTCAAACTACAGCTAGAAAGCTGCTACTGCAGATAGCCATGAGTGGTGGGCAAACGCAGATTTCAGCGGCAGCTTGCTGAAAAAGCTGTCAAAGCATAATTTATCCAAACAAACAAAACTGTGATACAATGTCGCACCACCACTGGCTGCTTGCTGAAAAAGCTGTCAAAACATAATTTATCCAAACAAACAAAACTGTGATACCATGTCGCACCACCACCGCACCGCTGCCCCAAATGGACCACTACTTTATATGCACACAAGCTTTCGTATCTATGCATTATCAAGTTGTTATAAGGCATAATATAATCAAATAAAGTCTTATTCATATTTAGCATGTTAAAATTAGTTGAATTCAAGCTACCTAGCAAAAACTAATAAAACAAGAACAATGAGTTTTTTTAATAGCCTTAATATGAAAGAAAATTCAATAGATATAAAATTTACATGAAATTTAAATCAAATATTCTGCCTCAAAATTTTTCCTAATAATTTCTACTAAATCGATGATATCTATTGTTTCATTCCAACAGCTTTATAATAAGAAAAAAAGTTTGAATTTTTTATCTTACAATCACATAAAGATTTATACACACAACTAAACATAGGTCATAAGAAGTTCTAGTATAACTATGTGAGATGAATATTATAAAAAATTGTCCCTTGCTTTAATAAGAAAAAAATATGATTACAAAGACATGAGAGGTGAAGAGCTCTCATGCTCATGTCTGTTGATGATTGGTGAAGATAATTTGGTGATGGTGATCGTCAACATTAGCAGATGTAAGTAAAGGTAGTTCAGTAATTATAAATTGTGACATCAGTTTTCAGAAGACGAAGGTATTAGACAAGCGATGAAAATCAGCTAAAGACATACATTAATAGTTATTGGATTGATAACAAGCCATCAGTGGCATTAATTGGTGGATAGAACTTATAAAAACTTTCAAACTTGATAGCTTACTTTACTCATTGCTCTTTTTACAAATAGAATGAGAGCTTATTTATAAACTTACAAGAGATATTTAGGTTTATTTTGATAAAATTCTAGACATGCCACCAAATGTTTTAAAATGATTTGTCTTGATCATTTAATGTCACCTTTGCATTCAAGTAACTTAATGAAATTAAAATTGAGCACTCTTATGTTCTTTAGATTTATCTCATCAAAAAGTATGTTTTAACTATATAGTTATTAAAAATAGAGTTCATATGATATCAAATTTGATTTCATATACTTCTAACTCAAATGCTTTCGTCAATATTTGTGCTTGATCAGTTAGATTTCTAGTGATGCATCATTAATAAACTTATATATCATAATCAAATACTTTATATTTGAAGAAAATACTTTATAAGAAAGTGAAATAAACTTAAATATGATAAATCTTATTAGAAGTAAAATATTTTCTATGTGCTTAAAAGTTTGAATGTATTTCTAATAATAAATAATAACCATCAATATGACCTTGTTTTAAATGAGGCTCAATAAAGAGAGTGGCATTACCTTACTGAACTTTGACAAATTTAAGAGGCATTTATATAAATACCACACAATTTCTACTTATTTACATATCTAATGTCAAAATTATAATTTTGACATTTATATTTTCTATCACATCAAAATTTTCACGAGTACTTACTTTTTAAGAGTAAAATACATACTTTCTTGTATAGAAAAAAGTGATATAATTATAAAAATCAAAGTTTAGGCTTTAGATATACAAATACATATGATTTTGTAGTATGCATTTAAATGTTCCTAAATTTAATTATATAAGCTCATTCAAATAATACGGATGGAAGTTTAAGAAAAAAATCTTTAAAATAACATTATATACATTTTGTCAATGTTTTCTCTAATATTATCTCCCTTTAGCTTAAATAATTAACTCAATGGTAAAATTAATGATAAATTGGCCATAACATATGCATGTAGAACTATCTTTAAAATATATTTTGCTCCACCAACCAATTTAGTAAATTTTTTTAATAATTTTGAGAATTATTCAAAGGGCATTGTCATTACTAATTACTTGAACCAAATCAGCTTGACAAAACTTTTCAACCTTCAGTAATTTCTAATAATGTGAGAACTAATATTTTCATTATGAGATATTTCATCTTCTCTTGAAGTTTTTACATTTAAAAATTTGGAAAATTTAATTTCTCTTCAATTTGTTTTTTGTTTCTCTCGTATGAGATCAAGTCAAGAAGCTAATTCACAAACACCAAGATATGAAATTCTCTCCTACACTTGTATGAATCAATAATATCAAGAGCTAGATATTACTTCAACTCAATGAAGGGCACTCTCATTTTTTTGTGGGCATCTAAAGTATTTGACATTCATCCAAGCTTGGAAAAATAAGGTAAACATTTATACATATATGAATTTGATTGGGCTCAACAACATTTTGTATATTTATGTAATTTAAATGATTCATTAATGTCTTAAGATTCTATCATTGCTTTTACTCTTTATTGAAGCAAGATCAAATAATAAATCTAAACTCTATCCTTTTATAGTGGAATTCATTTTCTAACAACTTGTATCTCATACATTTGATGTCCTAAGTAAAATGGCATTGTTGTCTTATAAGATACATTCAATTGTTGCAAAAGTCATTATATTATGAATGGTACATCATATAAAAATCTATTTAATCAAGCATATAGATATTTGTAATCTTTTAAATAAGAGATTTTAGAATAGATTTTAAGACCATTTGAACTTTTTTTTTTTGGATAAATTTATGGTTGGAATGAGCACATTGTTTAGATAAATTTAACAAATCAATGATTTTTTAATTTAGATGTCATTTATGGTGCTTGAAAGTTAAAAAAAAATCTAACTTTGAGGGGATCATTTGAGTCATTTGATAGTGTATCGAGAATTTTATAAATAATTAAAAATACTGCAAAAATTTTATAATTAGACACTCCTTATATAGGTGAAAGGAATCTTGGGTGGATAGATTTCTCGAATTTAAAATCATAAGCTATACACATTCATTAAGTCTAATAATTATTGTTGCTTACTTATCATCATCCACACAAAAAATGACTGATGTTTGACATATAAAACCATTACTATATGTCTTTCATAATCTTTTATTAATCAATATCGAGTCTTGCAGTCATTACACCCTATTATCAAGTGTAGGTGTGTGCTTTCGTCGTCTTGTTTGTAGACTACACAAATTTTTTTAAATTTCTCAATTGTGATCGAATATGACATTCATGCATAATATATTATTCCAAGGGATAAAAATACTACCTACGATGGAACCAATCACAAAGTAATTATTTCACTATTCCATTGGGCTACAAAATTAGTTTTTCCCTTGCCTCCTGGGTGTAAAATATGATTTATTTTAATTATTGGGTTTGTTATCCCTAAAAGAGTAACAAACATCGATTTATTTTAATTATGGGGTTAAATTAAATTTGAGTTTAAGCGGGTTAGGGCCAGGGCGGATTCACGTTGACCCGAATCGAACCCAACCCCAAGCATAATCCAAGGCTTTTGAGTTGACTAGGCTAAACCTAAGTTAGGAAAGTAAATGATTGATTTAAAAGTGAAATTGAGAGAGCTTACCATAAAGGAGGCTAAACAAATGAGGAGGAGGCTTGACAGGACTTTCTTCCACTTCTTTCTCGGAGTAGTGGAGAACGCAAAGATTAGATGTCTGCGTCTGTACGCATGCCTTGTAGAGTGCTGGAGACTGCCTATTTTTAAGCTGAGAAGGTTGTGGAAAAGCACTCCATGGTCGTTTAATTAGGTAGCAAGTCAGTTGACACGATGAATCAGACGGTTGGAAGAGCCATGGAACGCTGCCAGCGAAAAAACATGACAGCTCGTGCTCAAATCTATGGACAAAGGTCACAGATCGGTGGTATGTCATTGGGAGTGACCACGCAGAGTGGTCACTCCAATTATACCTAGGTGTGGTCACCCCTAGGTCTGGCATGACCATGCCGAGAAACTTTGGGGGTGCTCATGCCAGGCCTAATGTGATCACGCTAGGCCAAAAATGGGCAAGTGCAGTTTTGGCTAATGTGGTTGCACCAAACCAAGAGTGTTGTCGTGCAAGTTCTATGTGACCCAAAATGAGGTCAACATTTATAATTGAGCCGCATCACTTTAGATATATTTGTGGATTGTAATCTCATGATAAGTGTTTGTCAAATGGCTATTATGGATTTGAGGGATAGTGCATAGGGTAGTATAACATTAGATATAATTTAGTAGATGCTTATTGATAATCTTTGATCTATTAGTTTCCATAGGATGTGATCAAGATTAAGGGATGGAGGTGTTGCGAAACTTATGAGAAATTGGAATGACAAGTGCACGTTCTATTCATAAATCATTCAAAGCCATTAGTGGTGAACTACAAGAGTATTTGAGAACTCCAAATAAGATAATTATGATTTATGATAGATGTATTTTCCAAAGATTTAAAGTTTATCATGAGAAATTTTAGACATAGAGGGATAATGATAGTGGTTGCTTGTTGTAAGAATGTAGGTTCATCTTAATTTGATTGAGAGGAGTTATCCTTTGAGTAAGAGGGTACATAAAATGTATTTACTTTTAAGAGATGAGGTAGAGATGTTGTTACGACTCTAATGCCATGAGAAAGCTAACCTACATGTATCTGAAGCTTCCATTGAATAATGCTTAAAGTAGAAAACATAAAATATTAAAACAAATTATTACAAAGACTACCATATTCTTATATATTAATTAAAGTAAGTGTTGTACATAATATTTGATGAAAGAACATTTGAGAGAATGAGTGGTAGTGATATCATCAATTAGTTATGGTCATGATAGAGAAACCATAAGACCATGTGCAAATTACAAATATTTATCTTTTAAATAACCTCAATTGTGGAGATTTAATGTATGTCAGGAGAAAATTTAGACACAGAGAGATAAAGAAAGTGGTAGTTTATTGTATAAATGTGGATTCATCTTGATTTGATTGAGAGGAGTTATCCATTGAGTAAGAGGGTAGATAAAATGTAGTTACTATTAAGAGATGAAGAAAAGATGTTGTTACGACTCTGATTCCATGAGAAAGCTAAGCTACATGTATCTGAAGTTTCAATTAAATAATGCTTAAAGTAGAATACCTAAAACATTAAAACAAAATATAACAAAAACTATCGTATTCTTGTATATTTGTCAGAGACATGTAAGTGTTGTATATAATATTCGATGAAAGGACATTTGGGAAAATGAATGGTAGTGATTTCATAAATTAGTTATGGTCAGGACAAAGGAACCACAAGAGCATGTGCAGATTACAAATATGTATATTTTAAATAAGCTTGATTGGAGCAATACCCTAATTTCTATTTTTTTTCTTTATGTTTTATTATGAAGTCAACTTGAATTTTCATTCTTCTCCTTATTTTGGAGGTGCACTTCTCATAGATGTTGATGATGACGATTAGTGACCTCCTATGAATTATTCCATAGCAATGTATTTGTTAACTTTTGTTATCCAATATGTAACTAGGTGGATTTTTCATCACAACTTCCTAAAAGTTTTTATCCTTGACATTCTGAACCATCATAATTTTAACAATCAATAATTAATATCAAACATGTTACTACTGCTTCACATAAATTTAGATATTCTCATTTTATTAGCTCATATCAAAAGTTATTTCGTTAACTTTTCCTTGATTTATAGGCTCACAATTCATTGAGTTGCTTTTTGAAAATACAATGGAGAGTTATAGACTTTATGATCTAAAATAAAAAGATGTTTCAATGAGAATCATTACTTGGTGAAAGTTAAATTTAGGACTTCTTGACATGCCTAAAAATCACCTTTCTTAATTTTGACAAATGCTTTTAAAAGAGAAGGTTAAGGCTTTATGCTCATTGTGATCATAAAAGAAATATAAATACCAAATCTTATGAAGATTTTTGTTTTTGTTTTTGAACTATATAGATGAATAAAATATGATTAAACATAAATAAGAATCACAAAAAGTAGAAGCATATAATGAACTAGCACTAACATATCTCACTGCATTACATCTTTTTTGCTTGCATTTAAGATTATTTTATTGTACTAAACTAGAAACTAACAAGAAAAAAAGTAAATTTTAGAAAGAGAAAGTCCTCTTGGTCAAAATTTCTCTTGGATTAGAAGAGTTTCTATTTGCCTCCACCTTGAATCTTTTCTCCATAGATGTAAATCAAAGATTGTTTCTCCATGAATAGAGAAAGGGCCAAACTAGAGAAAGAAACCAATTGAAAGAAGAGAAGAGAGCGCCGTGTCTTGTAATTTTATTATGAACATGGATTTACTTAAGCACCCAATTTATAAACATGGAGATGAAGTTATCAAAGATGAAGTTATCAAACTGATAAATTGCTAACAAGCTTCAGATAGGCTCGACTAGTAAAAATAAAGGAAATTTACATACATACGTTCAATAAAGATAACACCATGATTTTAAAAATTGAGCTAGACCGACCCATCTAATCGATACAATTGCAAACCGACCGTTCGACTGGCTCAGATCCAAATCCAAATAAATCTTTTGCACAAAACTAGCAATTCAACTAGTTCAACTTTTAAAAAATCACCCTTTTCTAACATTGTTCAATTTTTTTTCCTTTGATTTTTTCAATCTCATGACTAAAAATTAAAGAAAATAATAATAATAAGAAGAAAAACGATGATTAAATTAGTATATCCTATAATTTTGATTTGAAAACATATTCTAAATAAAGAAATAAAATATTTTAAATTAGAATGTTGCATATTAAATCAATAAAAATATCATTTTTATACTATTATTTCATCATTTGGTTTAACCTCACTTGCTGATTTTCAAAACCATGGTCAATGCAAATAGGTTTAGAGAGGCACCATGGTAGGAGCAGAAAATGATAAAATGAAAAATAAGGTTAAGTTGGTTTGGCCATGTAAAATTTAGACAACATGGAGAAATATAATATAATAATATATATATATATATATATATATATATATATATATATATATATATATATATATATATATATATATATATATATATATATATATAAACAAAAATTGCATAAATTATAAACAACATTTCTTCCAATCACCTACAGTAGTAAAAAAGAAAAATACCTCCTATAATAAACTAAAGCCATTTTACGTTCAAAAAGAAGCCAATCATAAATAAGAAAATGAGCAAACCATTGCACTCCAAACCAAAGAGCAAGATAATTAAATAATAATGTAAAACAAGCATGAAATCCACAAAAATGCAACTAGAATCAGCCAAAACCGGTGGCATGATTCTCACATGATTTCAAAATTTAGGGCAGGTGGAAGTTGATTCCAGCCTAGGAAGAGAGTGCTAGCTCTTGAAACACTTCTCCTCGGTGCTCAAAATTTCTGAATTCATCAAAACTAGCACAGCCTGGGCTTAGCAGAATCACATCACCTGCATCATAAACAAGGAATTGTTTGACGTAGGCTTTATCATTTCCCTTTTGGGGCATTTACATATACCACAAATTATTATGTATTTACATATCTAACACCAAAACTTTAATATTTACATTAATAACACACAAATCATTAATGCCACATCAAAAATAACTTTTTTATTGACTTTTTAAAAGTAAAATGCAGACTTTCTATCCATAGGTTGATAGCATCAAAGCATTATAGATGTAAATATCAAACTTTAGATGTAAGATAAGCAAACACATAAGAATTGCATGGTAAGGATGCAAATTTCTAGAACAAGCTACATGTGAATCAATTAGCGTGTTATTTGAGGAACAAAATGCCAAAACAGTTCCCTGACTATTTATATGGGTCATTTTAACCCGAGAGTCTATAAAAGTGTCAAATTAGTCCCCCGCCCTCTTTTAATATAGGTTGAAGTCCTCGTTAAGAAATCTGAGGACTACATTAGCACTCTTATAACTCTTGAGATTAAAATAACCCCATGTAAAGAGTCAAAGTACCATCTTGACACTTTTCTTGTTATTTAAGATATAGAGAGTTTCGTTTTATCACTCAGACAAAATTTGCTCATCACTCTAGCGCAAGTAATATTTCTACTCATCATGATATTAAATTAATATTACCTTAATATATATAAAAAAACCAAAACTAAAGGTGACTCTTTAGCTCTCAAGATTGATAGGAAGTCTAAAGAATAAGAACTCAATCCCCTCCAATTGCAACCAAATAAACACTTAAAAACTCAAATCCTGAAGTCAGATGCAATCACTTTTGAACTCTTATTAGTGAACCGAACTGTTCCACATGGAGAGAAATGCCGTTTTGAGATAAACATACCTTTCACTGCAACGCTTTTTGCATGTTTAACAGCATCTTCCAGATTTGTAGCTTTGATACAAGGGATGCTAAGGCCAGCATTGCATAAGGTCCTATAGATCATCTCCCCGGAAAATCCAAACTGGAAATGCATCCTTCATTTTAAAAATTTACCAAATTTGCAGAACAAACCCTCGTGATTGAAAATGAAGAACAATTGCTTACAGTTATGACAGCTCTGTGGTGCTCAAGAAGTTCCACGAGTTGTTCAAATCCATTACAGTCTTCACCATTTAGGATCTGGAGGATAATAGCACAATGAAAGGAAAATAGTATTTTAAGTAATTTAGTCCATGCTGAATAATAATCAATTAAGTGAAAAAATAAGTAAATTGCATAAACGGAGACAAAAAGCCACATAAACAAAAAAAAAGTAAATTAGTGATCTTGTTCGCTATGAAGCACAGAGACTGACACTTTATTTATATTTAATAAACTATTAATATGAAATATAGGTGGCAACATCACATGACGAAATTTATTTCATTCAAAAACTTTATAAAGATAAAAAGATCCAAGTAAGATTAATAATATTTTTTTTATTATTACAAGGGCACTCATCTAAGTCCTTGTTGTGCCTACTCGTGTCCCACTGCACCCTTCTCGTGTCGAAGCCCAATTTTATAAAAATAAGAAATTGTATAGATTGTCGTGTCTCCTACACATTTTGGAGACACGCTAAGGCTATTCAGAGGCGTACATGCTCAGCTTGTCGGGCATGAGACAATAGACTAAAACATTGAGTTTGATCTTTAAAACCAAAATTTAACCTTAAAAATCAAACTGCTTCGGCTACTTTGATAAGTCAGTGTTGTATCAGCAAAAAATTAATTCCAATCACATAAGCTGCTCCAAAGTAGAAAATATTTTTCAAAAAGTTTACTTCCAACAAAAATGCATTTGCATTAAAAAATGCGTTTAGTCTTTAAAAGGGAACCTTTGGAGCACTGATCGGCTTTCTTCTAAAGTACAGGGTAAGGCCGTCCACATAAAACTCACCCCATAACCCGCACTAACTAAAACTGATACAATTAATAATTTAGGGGCTGTTTGGTAGCTGATTTTAAGCGGGATTTATGCAGGATTTAGGCTAAATCCTGACAACAACAACAACAACAACAAAACTTTATCCCACTAAAGTGCGGTCAGCTACATGAATCTTTTTTCTCCAGTGTGTCCCAATGAATGCTATATTTTCATTTAATTCTAAAAAAATAAGAACATTTTTTATACAATATGCCGAAGTCTTTTTAGATTTACCTCTGTCTTTATTAACATAATTCGAATCTAAAACATCCACTCTCCTAACCAGATCATCAGATGCCCGATTTTTAATGTGACCAAACCATCTAAGACGACTTTCTCTAATTTTGTCCGCCAAAGGAGCTACACCAACCCTATCACGGATATACTCATTTCACATTTTGTCTCTAAGTGTAAGGTCACTCTTCCACCTAAGCATTCTCATCTCGGCAAGAGTTAACTTAATTGTATGCTTCTCTTTTAAAAGCCAACATTCTGCGTCAATAGAGCATTGTAGGTCTCACCACCATCTTATAAAATTTCCCTTTCAGTCTAAGTTGTATTTTTCTATCACACAATATGTCGAAGCATTCCTCCACTTCAACCAACCAATTGAATTCTACTAATAACATCCCCATCTATATCACCATTACTTTGAACAATAGATCAAAGGTATCTAAAGTGTTCACACCTTTTAATAATGTGATCACCCATAATTACAACTCTTCGCAAGACTACTACTACTAAAATTACATTCCAGGTATTCAGTTGTAGTTCTACTCAAACGAAGGCCTTTAGACTCCAATGTAGAACTCCATAATTCAAGTTTTTCCCGAGCTATTTCTCTAGTCTGATCCACAAGAAGGATATCATTAGCACAAAGCATACACTAAGACACATCCTCCTATAAATGTCCAGTAAGAGCAAACAAAACTAAAGCAAAAAGATACAGGCTTAAAGCTGATCCCTGATGTAATTCAACTGAAATAGGAAAATATTTGGTCAGTCCTATTTGAACACAAGTAACAACTCTAGCATACATATCTTTAATGGCTTGAATATAAGTCATATTAACACATTTCTTCTCTAGAACTCTCCAAAAGATATCTCTTCGAACCTTATCATAAGCCTTTTCTAAATCAATAAAAATCATATGTAAATCCTCTTTTTTCTCTACGCACTTCTCCATCAAACCTCTCAATAAATCTATAGCTTCCAGTAGAAATTACATCAATACGCGATAAATCTAGGACTTATTAAGTCCTGTGATTCGACAAATTTAGTAAATCCAAGATAAGTGAAGAGAAAAAAAGGCGCGAACAGGCTTACCTTCCACTATGGCTTCTAGTAGTGGCTGAGAAGATGGATAAGAAAAATGGGAGAATAATTAATTCATATATAACCAAATTTATTATAATTAGATATAGTTATATGTAAACATTTAATAGTTAATTAATGAATAAAAATAATTTTAAAATATAAATTATTTAATAAAATTCTAACAAATTCTTAATTTATAATTAATGATTGATTAATGTTAAATTATTGTTTAATAAATAGTTAGTTTTGAAAAATCATTAATTATTAATTTATAATAATTAATTACTAATTAATATAAATGCCCACACTGATGCTTTAGATACTCATTTGTATTTTTTTAATTTAATCACTCGGCAAGATAAATTCAATTTTTTTCTGAAGGTTAATTTCTGGAATTTATTTATATTTGAATATTTACACCAATAAATCCTGCTAAATCCCTATAAAGCTGCCAAACAATTTCTCATAATTTATTTATTAACATGCCAAACAGTTTTTAGGATTAACCACATTAGGATTTCATAAATCAGGATTAAAAAGATTTACTAATCTTGTTTAAACTAAAACCTACTTGCAACCAAAGAGCCTTTTAATCTAATGCCCAACAACTGTTGAGGGAAACCATTAATAAAATTCAAATCGCTAATTCAAGCAAAAAACAAATAACCTTAGCAAGACCCCCAAGAAGGACGATTGACTTGTGATCTTTGAGACTTAGCAATCCGGTATATGTCGATTCAACATTGGTGGCTTTGCTATCGTCCACCCACCTTATCCCACGAGCATCAGTACAAACTGTCAAAGGATGTAAAAGTTGAAAAACACTAAAACAATGATTTACACATAGCTATACTGTTCAACAAGAAATTACAAAAATAGAAAAAAAAAACAAAATTAGAGTAGAAAAAGTAATGCTAAATCTTTTTTTAACCCAAAAGGCTAAAACTTTGAGCGATGATAAGCAATCACTTGATATTTCTAAAACAAATTTTAACCATGCTAAAACAAACAATCTTCGGCGGCATTACCAATAACCAATAGCAGTGGTAATTTTAGTAGGATTTATTGCGACCTGGAAACAATCCAATCAAGACTTCGAAAACTGGCTTTTAAGATTCAATCAGAACTTCACGGGTGTTACAGCTTCTTGGAAGAAAGAAATTCACAATTGAAGATCTTGTAATTAGGCTCTCTGTTGTTTTTATTGTATTAAATAATTTTAATAAAAGTTATCTTATTACAACAGCCATCTACCCATTGCTTCCTATTAACTACACCGCATGTCCTACGGGAGCCAAAAAAATGAGTATATATTCTAGCATGAACAAGGGCTGAAAGTAGAAATCCTGAGAAACCAGCTTCTTTGTTTTGAACCCAGAGGAGCAGCTGAACCTTACCCTAGTTGGAGACAATATAGTAAAATTCTAAGAATATGTCATATCGTGTCGGGCACATACAAGACAACAACACTTGTCCGACACCCAAAATGTCTGAATTTTTTCAGGCTCGAATACATCAGGAATACCTCTCAACACCGTGTCAAATATGAGCTCAACTTGATTTTGGAAAAAACAGGACACCAGAAGTAGAAAATCATAAATATACGTATAGCGCTAATTATATCTCATAATTGAAGCCGTCTCCTCACTTGTCATATCAAAGCTCCCACTAATATTTGTTAAAAACAAGAAACGAAGGTGCATAAAATATTCATCAAAACAGAGCATCAGTAGTTCTCTCTTTATTTATCGAAGTCAAACAATAAAGGTTCATCTTGCACTCGCCGAAGCCAAGCGTCGTAGTTCTCTTTTGTTCATTAAAGCCGAACCTGCACTTGCTAAAGCAGAAGTCATAAGCTTCTTTATCTCAATCTGAGCATAAGTCGAACGTATTCATAAAAGCCAACCTTAATGCCCCACGAACTTTGCAATGCTTGCATTGAAGCTTCTATTCATCGAAGCCAAGTAGAGTTAAAGTTGTCATAATTTTGTAAGCTATAATTTATTTATTTATTTACTTTTTAATGAGCTAATCGTTATATACGTCTATATATATATATATTAAAACCCAAAAAAGCTAATATATTAACTAGAAATAAAAATAAAGATACAATGTGTGGCAGGGCCCAAGTATGGTACCCTGCTCACACAAAAATCACAAGTGGTTCCAAAACTACAAAATACAGAAAAGTACATTAGAGACTTAAAGAAAAAGTCTAAAAGTGACGAAATACAAAATATTAGGTGGCTAGAGAGAGATCCAATTTGGTCTTTGCTCTGCCTCTAATTCTAGATAATGAGCAAGCTAATATGTTGGTAAGATGATTGCTATTGTCAGTAGTAATCAATGTATCATCCAATATGTTCCCGAGCTGGAGTCGGCCTCCATTCTTCTTCTTCCTGGAATAGACCTGTCATTCCTCATCCTAAGGTTGACTCACCTGATCTTGATCTAAAGTGTGCTGGAAATGTGCCAGTTGTTGAACATTAGAAATAACTACGTGTTGGACTGACTGATCTGTTATTGGGTCAAAAGAATACTCTTGTGTGTCTTGGCATGTAAGTGAGTTTACTTCAATAACAGTGGGTGGTATAAACACAACTGGATCTGTAGCTGTAGTATGGTGTTCTTCGTCAGAAACTGCGGTGTTGGAAAGATGATCAGGTTGCATCTGCTCTACAATAATGATAGATGGTTGATTTTTAACAATATCCGGACTTAGATGAGAACGCAAACAATAGCAAATAATAGAGTTGTGGTCAAACATACTGCAATCAGAACAATAAGAAGGGTGTGATTCTATTTCAACCTTTTGTCAATAACAGTTGTGAGTGGTTTCAATCCATATCTCATCCGGAGCTGGTTGAGTGATATCCCTTTCAACTAACACACAAGCCACAAAAGATCTGGCGACAGCAAACGTAGGACTATCAAACTTAAGAATCTTCCCGTAAGCAGTTGCTAAGGGGTAGAGAATTTCCAAGTTGAACAGATGTAATTTTAACCTTGGAAATTTTATCCAAACTAGAATGATAGAGAACTCTGCTTTTGGATCAAAATCAATAGTCAACTTCAGAATTTTCATATAACGATTGTTGATCTTGATAACTTTCCGAGAAAAGATGCGAGTGTAATCGGCATCGTTAGACAACTGAATCAGTATGTGTCGACCGTCAAGTAAACCAATATTCCAACGGCCCTATATATATATATATATATATATATATATATATATATATAAGGGAAAGAACATCTCGTGGCTTTCTACGCGTTAATATAAATTAACAGTACAAAAAGAGGGAGGGAATAAGGATCCCCGTCTAAAAAAAATAAAAATCCTAGGGGTTCCTTTATCCACGTTACAACTCCACACCAAAAGGATAAAAAGGAAAAAGTGTACCCAAAAAAACATTAAATCCAGTATACCAATGTAATCGTATACCACACAAAAGATGTACACCAAACAAAAAAGAAAGAACACAAAGACCAAGTGAAGAGCTCCAGGCGGCAACAACATCATAAGCATCTAAGTTCCACGAAAGAAAACTTGCAATAATAATGACAAGAGAGTCCGTGAAAGTAGAGATTGAGTTAATGAAGCCAATAAAACCCGTAAACTCAGGTGCAAAAGCTGGCACCCAAAGAAAGTACCACAAAATCGAAAGTAGGTACTGTCATAAATACAAGGTGAGCGGCAACCACCGCCCCGACCAAGAGCCAATTGAGCCAGAAGTAGGAAAGGAAATCTAAGGACAGCCCCAATGAAATCCAGAGACAAACCATACCACCAAACAGATAATAACAAGCTAAGAGGAGACATCCCGACGAGCATATGGGGCATCAATCTTGTTACCAACCAGCAAAGTGTTTAAAGGAGGGGGGATCATATCCTACCCAACAGTTACTAGCGGCACTACCTAAAATAACAAGCCAATTTGCGGGTTGATTTCCCTCCAGATAATTGAAACTCTATATCACATTCATATTAGAGATTAAGTCTTTAATCCTCTTAATATAATAGAGGATATCCCAAGGGGCCTCGACACCATTGGTAAAAATGTCAACCAAGATGCGATTATCACAGTTCCCAACAAAATTCCTAGCAATGCCTCCACAGCCTGCATTGTTAAATTTTCAACTCCCATCGATGTTAAACTTTACCCAACCCCTAGGAGGAAGCCTCCATCTCACCAAAACCAGGATAAGAGGAGATCTCTCAGCCATGACCGCAGGCCCCATAGAAAGAAAATAGTTAATGCCCGAAAAGAAGTTTTGTTTAGCATTACCCGTCCTCCAAAGCTTATTAATATAGGCAATAATATTAGTAAAGATCATCCAATTCTGAATCTATTTACCCTCATGTATAATTTCATTATGAGCCATCCAAATAAACCAGCATATAATGTAAGAGTAGACTTGCAAAAAATGTTTCTGTTTTCAATCCAAATTGCAAATCTTAGTGATGAGCAAAAGATTTCGCTCCGGATTCACAATAGTGTCAAACCACATGCCAACCTTCCACCATATGAAAAGTGAAAAGGGGCAAGAAAAGAAAATATGTTCAATAGTCTCCTCCGTCGAGTTACACAAACAACAACGTGAAACAAGTCTCAAACCCTTCACTTTTAAGATATCATCACATGGAATAACAGAGTGAAATATTCGCCAAGTCCGAAAAGACATAGAGAAAGTTAATGCCCAACTCCACACACCCTCTCCCCAAGGGAGCTTTTGAAAATTATGTAAGGCGGACTATAGAGATTTGGTAGTGGAGCAAGACATAGGAAATTTCAACGTAGGAGTATCTTGCAAATGAGGCTCAATAGGAATGGTGGAAATGAAAGTAACTCCCTCGAAACCTAGAAGATTAAGGAGAACAGAAAAATTTCAATGATCATCCACCCAAGTATCAGAAACCATAAGACTTTAAAACCTCGTATCCCTCATATCAAGCATTACATGGGACCAACAGTCATGCCAAAAGAAATGTTTCCACCCCCCACCTCTCAGTATATGAAATCATTTGCCCAATCTCTAATATGAAGCATATTCTTCCACATAGTGGAATCCCCCAACCGCCAATTGATCAATGTCAGATGAGGGAGTGGCAAAATTTCTCATGCATGAAAATGGCCCACAAAGAATCACCTTTCTTAAAATTAAACCATTGTTTAAAAACATTAATATCAGTAATATGGTAAAGAGATTTGAAACTCAAACCACCAGCATAGAGGGGCAAATATTCTTCCTAGGAAACTTTTCTTTCTTTGTTGATTGCTCTAACAAGATTTGGTTATTTTGGCGAAAGCATATCACAGTAGATGTCCTTACTGATGATAGACAGTTTGTGCACAATTTCTTTTCTATAGATGTCTCACTTTTGTTTACGTCGGGATTACTAATGCTGCTAGATATGATCTTTGGCACAATCTGATATGAGTGACTTAATCCACCAGAATTGGATGGTTAGGGGGATTTCAATATGGTGATGCATGATTCTGAAAAATTGGGTGGATGGAGAATTGACACCACTTTAACTGATAAAGTCAATAAAACTTTGGATCTGGCTGGCATTTCTGATGTGGGTTTTGTTGGTTCTAAGTTCACTTGGAAAAGGGGAAAGCTTTTTGAATGCTTAGATAGGTGTTTTGCTAATCAGTTGTGGATTTCCTCTTATGATTTTTCGCAAGTTCAGCATTTTTGCAGATCTGGGTCTGATCACAACCCCCTTCTTTTGTCCTTTGATTATTTCAAAAAGGTTTCCACCTATCACTTTTGTTATCTAAACATCTGGGCTAGACATGATGACTTTTTGCGAGTCATTGCTACTAATTGGAGATGTGAGGAGGTGGGATCTTGGAACTTGGATGTCTTCGTTGATGTTCATGTTAGAGTTAAGAGGGCTGAGCAGAGGGTCAGTCTCCTACAGGCACTTGATGAATCCTCTGATGATATTATCCATGACTTACATGAGGCTAATAAAGAATTACTGGAGGCCTCCCTGAATTGTTGCAACAAAAAGCTGGGGAAGCCCACTTCTCTCAAGGTGATAAAAACACCAAATATTTCTATGCCTGCATTAAACAAAGACGAGCCAATAACACTATTGTGAGGATTAAAAAATGATGAGGGGAGCTGGATTACTGGGGATGAGGAGATTGGGGAATGCATTGTTCTTTATTTCTCTAAATTTTTTGAGTTTCATGAGACTTTGGGCTCTATTGAAGATTACTTATTTGATGATGTACGTCGTCATATGGTGGATCTCGATCTCTGTGGTATTCCCTTGGATGAAGAAATTTATTCTACCCTTCTGGACATTAATTGCAATAAGGCCCCTGGACTGATGGTTTCACCTCTGCTTTCTATATTACATGATGGAGTATTGTTAAGGATAAGGTGGTGGAAGCTATACAGAGTTTCTTTAAGGAGGAGACCCCTGGAAATTATTTTTCTGCCGCTACTATCGTTCTTATTCCCAAAAACACTCAAAAAAGCTCTTGGGACCATTTTAGACTTATTTCTCTCTTCTGTCATATCTAAGATGATTAGTAAAATTTTGGTCAGGCGTATTCAATCTTATCTCCACAAATTAATTCCTTGAATCAATCTATCTTTATTCAAGGGCGAGGGATCACGGATAATATTATGCTTGCACAGAAACTCATCTTGGATATTGATAAAAAAAAGTAGAGGGGGAAATATGGTCACTAAATTGGATATTCACAAGGCTTNTATATATATATATATATATATATATATATATATGTATTAAAGCCCAAAAAGGCTAATATATTAACTAGAAAGAAAATTACAGATACAATGTGTGGGAGGGCCCAAGCATGGTACCCTGCTCACACAAAAATCACAAGTGGTTCCAAAACTAGAAAATACATTAAAGACTTAAAAGAAAAAGTCTAAAAGTGCCGAAATACAAAATATCGGGTGGCTAGAGAGCGATACAATTTGGCATTTCCTCTGCCTCTAGTTCTAGGGAATGAGCAAGCTAATAAGTCGGTAAGATGATTGTTATTGCAAGTAGTAACCAATGTATCATCCAATATGTTCTCGAGCTGGAGTCGGTCTCCATTCTTCTTCTTCCTCCTGGAATAGACCTGTCATTCCTCATCCAAAGATTGACTCACCTGATCTTGATCTAAAGTGTGCTGGAGATGTGCAGGTTGTTGAACATTAGAAGAAACTACGTGTTGGACCGACTGATCTGTTATTGGGTCAAAAGAGCACTCTTGTGTGTCTTGGCATGTAAGTGGGTCTACTTTAATAACAGTGGGTGGTATAAGCACAAGTGGATTTGGTGTTCTTCGTTAGGAACTGAGGTGTTAGAAAGAGGATCGGGTTGCATCTTCTCTACAGGATTGATAGGTGGTTGATCTTTAACAATATCCGACCTTAGATGAGGATGCAAACGATAGCACATAGTAGAGTTGTGGCCAAACATACTGCAATAAGAGTAATAAGGAGGGTATGGTTCTATTTCAACCTTTTGTCAATACCAGTTGTGAGTGGTTCCAATCCATATCTCATCCAGAGTTGGTTGAGTGATATCTCTCTCAACTAGCACACAAGCCACAGAAGGTCTGGTGACAGCAAGCGTAGGACTATCAACCTTAAGAGGCTTCCCGTAAGCAGTTCCTAAGGAGTAGAGAATTTCCAAGTTGAACAGATGTAATTTTAACCCCGGAAATTTTATGCAAATTGGAATGATAGGAAACTCCGCTTTTGGATTAAAACCAATAGTCCACTTCAGAATTTTCATATAACGATTGTCGATCTTGATAACTTTCCGAGAAAAGATGCGAGTGTAATCATCATCGTGAGACAACTGAATCAGTATGTGTCGACTGTCAAGTAAACCAATATTCCAACGGCCCAACAAATATATATATATTTAAGGGAAAGAGCATCTCGTGGCTTTCTACGTGTTAATATAAATTAACAGTACAAAAAGAGGGAGAGAATAAGGATCTCCGTCTAAAAACAAAATAAAAATCCTAGGGGTTCCTTTATCCACGTTACAACTCCACATCAAAAGGATAAAAAGGAAAAAGTGTACTAAAAAAACATTAAATCCAGTATACTAATGTAATCGTATACCACACAAAAGATGTACACCAACAAAAAGAAAGAACACAAAGACCTAGTGAAGAGCTCCAGGCGGCAATAGCATCACACGCGTCTAAGTTCCACGAAAGAAAACCTGCAGTAATAATGACAAAGGAAAGAAAGAGGGCCCGTGAAAGTAGAGATTGAGTTAATGAAGCCAATAAAACCTGTAAACTCAGGTGAAAAAGCTGGCACCCAAAGAAAGTACCACAAAATCGAAAGTAGGTACTGCCATACATATAAGGTGAGCGGCAACCACCGCCCCGACCAAGAGCCAATCGAGCTCGAAGTAGGAAAGGAAATCTAAGGATAGCCCCAATGAAATTCAGGGCCAAACCAAACCACCAAACATACAATAACAAGCTAAGAGGAGACATCCCGACGAGCATATGGGGGCATCAATCTTGTTACCAACCAGCAAAGTGTTTAAAGGAGGGGGGATCAGCTCCCACCCAACAGTTACAAGTGGTGCTACCTAAAATAGCAAGTCAATTTGCGGGTTGATTTCACTCTAGATAATTGAAACTCTATATCATATTCATATTAGAGATTAAGCATATAATCCTCTTAATATAATATAGGATATCCCAAGGGGCCTCGACACCATTGGCAAAAATGTCAACCAATATGTGATTATCACAGTTCCCAACAAAATTCCTAGCAATGCCTCCACAACCCGCATTGTTAAATTTCCAACTCTCATCGGTGTTAAACTTTACTCAACCCCTGGGAGGAGGCCTCCATCTCGCCAAAACCGGGATAAGAGAAGATCTCTCAGTCATGACGGCAGGCCCCATAGAAAGAAAATAGTTAATGCCCGAAAAAAAATTTTGTTTTAGTATTACCCGTCCTCCAAAGCTTATGAATATAGGCAATAATATTAATAAAGACCATCCAATTCTGAATGTCTTTACCCTCATGTATAATATCATTATGAGCCATCCAAATAAACCAGCATATAATATAAGAGCAGACTTGCAAAAAATGTTCCTGTTTTCGATCCAGATTGCAAATCATAGTGGTAAGCAAAAGATTCTGCTCCGATTCACAATAGTGTCAAACCACATGCCAACCTTCCACCATATGAAAAGTAAAAAGGGGCAAAAAAAAAATGCTCAGCAGTCTCCTCCGCCGAGTTACACAAATAACAACGTAAAGCAAGTCTCAAAACCTTCATTTTTAAGATATCATCACATGAAAAAACATAGTGGAAAATCCGCCAAGCCAGAAAAGACAGAGGGAGTTAATGTCCAACTCCACACACCCTCTCCTCAAGAGAGCTTTTGAAAATTATGTAAGGCGGAATATAGAGATTTGATAGTGGAGCAAGACCATAGGAAATTTCAACGTAGGAGTATCTTGCAAATGAGGCTTAATAGGAATGGTGAAAATGACAGTAGCTCCCTCGAAACCCAGAAGATTAAGGAGAAGAGGAAAATTCTAATGATCATCCACCCAAGTATCAGAAACCATAAGACTTGAAAACCTTGTATCCCTCATATCAAGCATTACATGGGACCAACAGTCATGCCAAAAGAAATGTTTCCACTCCCCACCTCCCAGTATATGAAATCTTTTGCCCAATCTCTAATATGAAGCATTCTCTTCCACATAGTGGAATCCCCCAACCGCCAATTGATCAATATCGAATGAGAGGAGTGGCAATATTTCTCATGCATGAAAATGGCCCACAAGGAATCACCTTTCCGAAAATTAAACTATTGTTTAAAAACATTAATATCAGCAATATGGTACAAAGATTTGAAACACAAACCATCAGCATAGAGGGGTTTGCAAATATCCTTCCAAGGCAACTTTTCTTTCTTTGTTGATTGCTCTAACAAGATTTGGTTGTTTTGGCGGAAGCATATCACAGTAGATGTCCTTATTGATGATAGACAGTTTGTGCACACTTTCTTTTCTATGGATGTTTTCTTTGGATGTCTCACTTTTGTTTACGTCAGGACTACTAATGCTGCTAGATATGATCTTTGGCACAAACTATCTGATATGGGTGCCTTAATCCACCAGAATTGGATTGTTGGAGTAGATTTCAATATGGTGATGCATGATTCTAAAAAATTGGGTGGTTGGATAATTGACACCACTTAAACTGATAAATTCAATAAAGCTTTAAATCTGGCTGGCATTTCTGATCTGGGTTTTGTTGGTTCTAAGTTCACTTGGAAAATGGAAAAGCTTTTTGAACGCCTAGATAGGTGTTTTGCTAATCAGTTGTGGATTTCCTCTAATGGTTTTTCGCAAGTTCAGCATCTTTGCAGATCTGGGTCTGATCACAACCCCCTTCTTTTGTCCTTTAATTATTTCAAAAAGGTCTCCACCTATCACTTTCGTTATCTAAACATCTGGGCTAGACATGATGACTTTTTGCGAGTCATTGCAACTAATTGGAGATGTGAAGAGGCGAGCAATGCATGGTTCACTCTTTGGAAGCTGCATAAAAAGGTGGTTTCTGCTCAAAGATCTTGGAACTTGGATGTCTTTGGTGATGTTCATGCTAGAGTTAAGAGGGCTGAGTAGAGGGTCAGTCTCCTACAGACTCTTGATGAATCTTCTGATGATATTATCCATGACTTACAGGGGACTAATAAAGAATTACTAGAGGCCTCCCTTTGGGAGGAGGAATTGTTGCAACAAAAAGCTGGGGAAACCCACTTCTCTCAAGGTGATAGAAACACCAAATACTTCTATGCTTGCATTAAACAAAAACGAGCCAATAACACTATTGTGAGGATTAAAAATGATGAGGGGAGCTGGATTACTGAGAATGATGAGATTGGGGAAAGCGTTGTTCTTTATTTCTCTAAAATTTTTGAGTTTCATGAGACTTCGTGCTCTATTGAAGCTTTCTTATTTGATGATGTACGTCATCATATGGTGGATCTCGATCTCTGTGGTATTCCCTCGGATGAAGAAATTTATTCTACCCTTCTGGACATTAATTGCAACAAGGCCCCTCGGCCTGATGGTTTCACCTTTGCTTTCTATATTAAATGTTGGAGTATTGTTAAAGATAAGGTGGTGGAAGCTATACAGAGTTTGTTGAAGGGGGAGACCCCTGGAAATTATTTCTCTGTCGCTACTATCGTTCTTATTCCCAAAAACACTCAAAAAAGCTCTTTGGACCATTTTAGACCTATTTCTCTGACTTCTGTCATATCTGAGATCATCTCCACAAATTAATTCATTGAATCAATCTACCTTTATTCAAGGGCGAGGGATCACGGATAATATTATGCTTTCACAGGAACTCATCTTGGATATTGATAAAAAAGGTAGAGGGGGAAATATGGTTACTAAGTTGGATATTCGCAAAGCTTATGATTTTGTTAGTTGAGAATTTATCTTGAAGGTGCTTAAAGCTAGGGGCTTTTCCCAGGATTTTTGCAAAATTATTCTCTCATGGCTCCATTGCAATAAATATAGCATATTCATCAATGGTCAATCTCGGGGCGGGCTTCTTTAGTGCGGGGCGTGAGATAAAGCAGGGTGACCCCTTATCCCCTACTATTTTTATTTTAATATTTAATTATCTTTCTCGCCTTTTAAATAACCTTTTCAGGAGAAACTCCACTTTGCAATATGCTCATAAATCCAATACGTTGGTAACACATTTAGCGTATGTCGATGATATAATATTGTTCTCTAATGTTAGATAAAAAGCGGTGAGCGATATTCACAGTTTAATGGTGAACTTCCAATCTATCTATGGTCTCCTTTTTAATGCCAATAAATGCAACTTATACATGGAAAATACGGTCAATCGTTATAATGCGTGTTGGATTGTCAATTTTACTGGATTCTCTATTTCTACCATTCCATTTATATATCTGGGGGTCTTCATACTTAAAGGAAGGAAGAAGCGAATTCAGCTTGATGAGGTGGTGAAAAGGTGCGAAAGAAAATCTTAGATTGGAAAAATAAT